>OZ024794.1:66416355-66641355 GCA_964017045.1 Omphiscola glabra
GTAGACCATTTCATAATTATTATGAAATGATGAATGGACCTTCAACATGACACAAACGACAGTCAGGCATCAGCTGATGATAGCATTTTGAATGTAGCATCTTGTATGGAGATGCTAAAACAAGGGGCTGCGCGGGTTTAGACGTTTCATGAATGAAACTGTCATTCCCTACGTTGCCATGCCTAACTATCACAAGTCTAAAGGTGCCCAAGTCTAAAAATGTCATATATCTAAAATTGTTACGAATACCACAAAGTGCAACACCTTGAGGTGTTATGCCTAAGAGACTCATGCCTATCAGAGCCTGCCTGAAGTTCTGCTATGCCTAAGTGACTTATATAAAAGAGTCACGACTGAAATTATAATATGCCTAAAATCATAATGCAAAGTTATAGATTTATCACGACTGGCAGTTCCTACTAACTAACACACATATTCTGGTGAAGGTCTGAGGTTACTCTCTTATGACCCCGGCTAGTAAATTGGCAACCAGCTCCATCTGCTGAACATTTTCCTCACGTAGGGTTCCCCAACCGCACTGGCTTCCCCGGGGAGATCTAGTGAGGGACATTCGGTCAACAGATGCGCTAGCGTCTCCGGGCCCAGGCTGCAATGCCGGCAGGTAGGATCCTTATTGTTGTCTAACCGCCAGAAGTAGGCAGTTCCTACTAGAATCTCCTGTCGCTAATGTTAATGTTCGCACAGCATCAAAATACAGTAAGCGATCCATCGTTCGTATCATAAAGAAATGTATATTCATTACATTGATTAAAAAAAAATTAATAATATATACAAGAAACAAAATTACCTGATATGTAAAAAACAGAAATAACAAGCAAAACACTGCGAAGGACTTGTGTATGTTTGTTCAACATTCTCTTCGTTAATTTAGGTAATGAAGCGGACGGGATGAATACAAATTCGAATAGTAGGTTCTATAAGTTAGTGATCCAATTTATACTCACCAGTTCATGTATGGAATAATCAGAGACAATTTGCACGAGGGATTTCCAAAACAAAGACGAAACTGATGCTGTAGTAACCGAACGATAACAAGATCGCGTGGACCGCCAGCGAGAGAAGCCTACGGGCTTCCCCGTTATTAAGAGGTCTTACGTGCATCATTTCCGGTTTCCCTGCCAAAAATAATTTATAGCAGCGGCAAGGCGTCGTGGGTGATGACCACGTGACTGCTAAGCACATGGAGATTATGTTCTGCTGAAATGAAGAAACGGCACATCTTCAAAAAAAGATCAAATAAACTAGTTAATGGTAAATGTTAGATGAAAAAAACAATTCTCTCAAAGCACAGCCTCACTGAATATTTTGTCAACTGTCAATCATTTTAAGTCAAGACAATCATTCATAATGTGCCATAAGGGCCGGTCTAAATAAGAACAAATAACTCCCTCGACTGACAGCAAACCTACACCTACTGACATTTTGATTTGATTTACAGTAAACCTAAACTCAGAGGCGTAGCGAAGGGGGTGACAGGGGGGGGGGCACAGATGTCCCCAGGCGCCAGCTAGTTAGGGGCGCCAAATTGTGCTTTGATATTATTTTATTGGTGAAAATAATCGGTTTGAGAGTTGAAAAAAGAAAAGGAGGCGCTGTAAAATGAATCTTGTCCCCGGGCGCCAAACAGTCTAGCTACGCCTCTGCCTTCACTAGCTGAACCTCTGATTTGACTGACCGTAACCCTACACTAACTGACCCTTTGACTGTTGACACGTGAAAGATCTCATTTTTCATGTCGAATGTGGAAAAATATCGACTTACTTTGAAACGTGTAAGGACATTTCCATCGGGTTTTCAAGGCTATAAGAGAACGGTGGCGTAGGAAGGGGAGTCGGGGATGATGCGCCCCGGTCGGTACTTTTTTGTTAAATGGGAAAAGGTGTGGGTGTGTGTGAGGGGGGTGCAATTGTAGCCAACAGCAGAGATTATTTAGTAAAACGGGGGTGGCAAAAACTTGTCTTGCAACCACCGGCACTAACCCTAGCCACCGCAACAGGAATTCACCAACAATCTGATGTAGGTCAAACAGTTTGATCTCCTTAGTCCCAATTAAACTTAGTAGACACTTGAAAAAAACAACTATTTTTAGGAGAGATACCATTGGATTTTCTCCTTTCCTTCAAGGATCTATTTAAAGAAATATGACGTAAAGTCTTACAAATGGCTGTACATCGGTTGAATCTTTCAAGTGTGGTATTGGGTAAACTTGCGTTCGTGTCGGTAAAACTTGGGGTTATATCGGTTAAACTTGGGATCATATCGGTTAAACTTAGGGTCATGTTGGTGAAACTTGGGATCATGTCGGTTAAACTTAGGTCATGTCGGTTAAACTTAGGGTCATGTCGCTTAAACGTAAGGTCATGTCGGTTAAACTTAGGGTCATGTCGGTTAAACTTAGGGTCATGTCGGTTAAACTTAGGGTCATGTTGGTTAAACTTAGGGTCAAGTCGTTTAAACTTAGGTTCATTTCAGTTAAACTTAGGGTCATGTTGGTTAAACTTAGGGTCATGTCGTTTAAACGTAAGGTCATGTCGGTTAAACTTAGGGTCATGTTGGTTAAACTTAGGGTCATTTCAGTTAAACTTAGGGTCAAGTCGGTTAAACTTATGGTCATTTCAGTTAAATGTAAGGTCATGTCGGTTAAACTTAGGTTAGTGTCAGTTAAACTTAGGGTCATTTCGGTTAAACTTAGGGTCCTGTCGGTTCAACTTAGGGTCATGTCGGTTAAATGTAGGGTCATGTTGGTTAAACTTAGGGTCATGTCGGTTAAACTTAGGGTCATGTTGGTTAAACTTAGGGTCATGTCGGTTAAACTTAGGTCATGTCAGTTAAACTTAGGGACATGTCACTTAAACGTAAGGTTATGTCGGATAAACTTAGGTTCATGTCAGTTAAACTTAAGGTCATGTCGGTTAAACTTAGGGTCATGTCGGTTAAACTTAGGTTAGTGTCAGTTAAACTTAGGGTCATTTCGGTTAAACTTAGGGTCCTGTCAGTTCAACTTAGGGTCATGTCGGTTAAACGTAGGGTCATGTCAGTTAAACTTAGGGTCATGTCAGTTAAACTTAGGGTCATGTCAGTTAAACTTAGGGTCATGTCGGTTAAACTTAGGGTCATGTCAGTTAAACTTAGGGTCATGTCAGTTAAACTTAGGGTCATATCAGTTAAAAGTAGGGTCAGGTCAGTTAAAAGTAGGGTCATGTCAGTTAAAAGTAGGGTCATGTCAGTTAAAAGTAGGGTCATGTCAGTTAAACTTAGGGTCATGTCAGTTAAAAGTAGGGTCATGTCAGTTAAAAGTAGGGTCATGTCGGTTAAACTTAGGGTCATGTCAGTTAAAAGTAGGGTCATGTCAGTTAAAAGTAGGGTCATGTCGGTTAAACTTAGGGTCATGTCAGTTAAACTTAGGGTCATGTCAGTTAAAAGTAGGGTCATGTCAGTTAAAAGTAGGTAACTTGGGTTCATGCTGGCAATCCTGATATGTTCTATGATGTTTGAATATTTTGTTTCATTGTATTTTGTCATGGAAGGGGAATTGTGTCTAGTTAATTTGCGTGGGTCGTGACCCCTTTGTGGGGTCGAACGATCCTTTCACAGGGGTCGCCTAAGACTTTCGGAAAACACATAGTCTGCAGTTATGAAGTAGCAACAAAAATAAGTTTGTGGTAGGGGGTCGCCACAACATGAGGAACCATTTTAAAGGGTCGCGGCATTAGGAATGTTGAGAACCACTGGCTTAGTAGAAGAGCGTAGTCATAATCAATCTTGAAAGAAGGTGAAGTCGTAATCACGCTTTTGGTGGAACTGGTGTAGTCATCATCAGGGTAGCATTCATTCCTGCCCATCGCCTTCAGATGGTGAGACTGTGTCTCAAGTCATTCAATTCTATCAGACCCCGATATTGAAATCCCCAAAACAAAACTTATGAGAGCCATTGAAATAAACACGTTTAGAAAATATTACGTTTTAAAATTAAATTCCTTCATTAATGGTTTTAAGAGATTTTTTTTTCCCTTTCCCCTTTCAAGTTATAGAATGCTACAGAAGCGTTTTTACTCGTTAATAAATGCGACAAAATACTTTCTTGATTTAGATTTTCTTATTTAACATTTAAATATCAGTTGGTCAAGTCTGTTCACGTAGTACTAAAAACTCCTGAGATAAGTTTGTTTAAAAGTTCAGTTCATTCTACAGCACAAAGCCGTTATAACCAAAAATATAGACATAAACCGGTTTGTGCTCCACGTCTTTACGGTCACATTCGGGACCTACAATAAACCTCAGCGCCCCTCAATGTGTCACCCCAAATCAGGTGTCAGCGCCCACCAATGTGTCACCCCAAATCAGGGGTCGGGCGCCCACCAATTTGTCACCCCCATCAGGGGTCGGCGCCCACCAATGTGTCGCCCCAAATCAGGGGTCAGCGCCCACCAATGTGTCACCCCAAATCAGGGGGTGGGCAAAGTATGGCTCCATTTTAAATGGCTCGCGCTCCGTTTGAGAAAAAAAAATTAAATAAATATAGCACTTGAGGAAAAAAATGAATGTGTATTTTAAATTTTCTGTTGCAGATGTCACTACTGTGTGGGGTTGTTACAGATGTCACTACTGTGTGGGGTTGTTACAGATGCCACTACTGTGTGGGGTTGTTACAGATGTCACTACAACATGGGGTTGTTACAGATGTCACTACAACATGGGGTTGTTTCAGATGTCACTACAACATGGGGTTGTTTCAGATGTCACAAATGTATAAGATTGATATTCCCCTCCTCCTAAACAAAACCCCACCTATTTTTTTCAACCACAAACTTATTATTTCAATTGTTAAAAATGCAAAAATTTCCGATACCTTATGAATGTCGTGCGTGACGTCATTGATTTCAGCACCAAGATAACCCGTTGTGTCAACATAAACATCCACAAGATCTTCCGTATTCTCAGCTTCGTATTCATCAAATAAGAGCCTCCATAACTCATCGATTGTTTGGAGACGTTCCAGGTTCAGACATGGGGGAGGAAGTACTATGGGGTGCCAGGAGCTAGCGCAAAGGGCTTTATTTGCTCCCCCACCCCGGCCTCAACATTGCCCCCCCCCCCCCACAGGCCAAATAATAAACGATAAGACAACCAATAGTGCAATGTTACATGATTCAAGCCAGCCATAACCAAATATGTTGCATGACGCGAACAAGCCATGACCAAGGATCTAATCTTCCCGGAACACGTACATTTGGAGAAACTCAAGTGTTGACATCCAGGGGGGAGAACGGGCATTTACTCTCTTGGCTACCAATTCTTACGGGAAAGTGACAGCGACAGTTAAACTGAATTTCTTGACATATATCTCGTCATCTATGATCGTTATATTGACACCACAGAACATTGTGTTTACTTTCTTGTATTTTTTTTTTATTGTTTGGTTATTTTTTTTAAAAAAAATGTAACTTCACCAACAATTAAATCCCCTTTCGTGTCATCAGTTAACACGCTTTTATTAATCCCAGAGTTATCTTTCGCGACTAATGCCCAATAGGAAATTACTGCGGCAAATATTTATTTTTAAGAAAAGGAAAATCTGCCGCAGGGGTGGTAACTGCTGCATAAAAAGTGAAAAGATGTCTTAATAAATTAAATAAACGGCGAAATAGTCGCAAGGAGTTTAGGGGATACGATTGTGATACAAGCACAGTTTAGTTTTAAATGCAATATATTTGATTGTGATACAAGCACAGTTTAGTTTTAAATGCAATATATTTGATGTTCAAAATTCAACTTTAAAATGACTTTGATTCGGCGTTTTCTGGTTCTTTTCTGCATTACACTTACATTCGGTAGGTAGAGACAAACTTAATAATTATTACATTAGTTCAGATAATTAAAAATTGGAAATAAAACTTTTTTAAAATATAATTTTAAAAAGATATGTATATGTGCTGATAGTCGATCTAAACGTAATAAGGAAAATAATAATAATTAACTACATCTAACTTTTTTGGTTTTTAGTTGTTTTTTGTTGTTGTTTTCTTTACTTTTCCTGAAGTCATGTTAAGTCTAAATTATCCCCTAAAATTTAACTTGTGTATTAGAGAGGGGACGTCGTGATGTGAATGACACAAGACAGGGAATGGTCCAGAATGATAAAACGTCTTCATTTTTCTGCCCCCCCCCCCACACCCCCACCCCCGAGCCGGTTCAAACGTTAAATGTAAGGACATGAGAGCAAATGAATTGAATGCATGCAACGTGCCATTTGTATGTAGCCAATATTAAATACAATTTAACTGATGAATTAGGCTAAGAGATAATAAAGAGCGCTCTTAGACTTTTGAAAGTGACCTAAGGATTACAAAACTATTAACCTACGGATATGATACGTTGTTTTAAAAGCATCATTCTTGGTTATTGAAATGCTCATTTTTACTAACGTGTGTATACATTGATCTATGAATGGAAGCCACATGCACTGATCTTATTTTTGTTCGAAACACGTCCAGCAGCTCAACACACCAGGGCAAGCCAACCACCGAACGAGTCATGTTCTTGGTCAAACTTTTCCTGTGGCGCCCCCAATTTCACTTTGGGACGTTCCATCATCAAGTCTAATGTGAGCGAATACCTGAAGAACATACGCTACTTTGCCAACATGTCCAGGACCAGCGCTGAGAGCTTCCTCCAACAAGTAAGTCTGCTTAACGCGGAGGGTCACTGTGACATAATGAAATACCTTAGGCGTCACTAGAGCGTGCGCTGGGTGTGAGTCTCTTACAATAGTTTTCTGTTGCGGGCTGGCATTAACGTTGGTAACACTATGATTTGTAATATGGTCTGGCATTAACGCTGTTAACAACATGATTTATAACAGAGATGACACCTACATCACGACGCCAAGGTTAAATAGTTTCTTTATAAAAACATAGAGAACCACATAAATATATATGTTGTAATTAAGAAGTTTACTTGTTGATATATGATTGTCTGCGCCCTTTAACTTAATCATTGACTTACATATTAAACATTTCTTTAGTTTTGAATTTAAAAAAAAATAATAATAATAATTTAAAAAAAATTAATTAATTTTAAAAAGTTAAAAATTAGTACTATTCACTGTAACATATTTACTTCTACCTTATTATTTATTTGCAATATATAAACAAAAAAGTTTTAGAATGCTACCATAACCTTCAGCTATAACAAGTTAATTTGTTCTTGCTTTCATTAGTACAGAGGATGGAATAGGTTAGGACGACCGACTTGTCTTCTTGGGGCACAAAGAAATCATTCACAAGATCTAATGGTTTGTAGACATTGTCATTTACCCTAGGAATATTCTCAAATGTTATCTTACGGAGGCGCACAATTTAAAATAATAAGAAGCCATTTCTCCAGCCTGTTTTATGGTACTTTTAATTGTGATTCAAAGGCTAAGCTTAAAAAAAGATACATTTTTATTTTTATAATTATAAAAATGTGTTCATTAGAAAGTCCTGATAAGAAATATAGGACCGCTATAAGGTGCAGTTGATTGCTCTGAGCATGGCAAATACCTACTAATTAAGCCTACTGGCGACCTGTTCAAAAATGTATTTAAAAAATGAGATATCTAAGAACGTTCACTAAATAAAACATGTTTAAATCCCGTCTAAAATGTTATATTAACTCGTGTCCGAGTTTCACGTTACGTCATCATGCACTGCTAATGGTTTTTAGATGTACATACTCTCCACACCGGCGCTCCAATATATTTCTTTTTTTTTCTTCCTTACTTGTAGCGTAATCGAACTGACGCCTTGGGTGATCTCATGTTCTTCAACAACTTCCTCGGCTCGATAGAGTCCTATCAAAGAATTTATGGAGCGAATGCCCTGAGTCTTTTTAGGAACTTTACAGCCAGCCAAAGCATCAAGAAACTGTTGTGTCAGGTCAAACTTGCATTGGACAACACCGTCCACAACGTGTCCTTCACATACAACCACACATGCGCTTGTAGCAACCGGACCATGTCTGATTTCGAAAAGCGGAATTTTGCGTACTATCTTGTTGAACGAATGAAAGTAGTTTTTGATTTCCTTTGTAATTGGAACTAAGACCAGGTCATTTTTTTACATCTAGTCAAAATCATCTATTGTTTAAATCTAGTCAAAATCATCTATTATTTATATCTAGACCAACTCATATGTTTTGAATTCCTTTTTAATTGGAACTAAGACCAGGTCTTTTTTTTTACATCTAGTCAAAATCATCTATTGTTTAAATCTAGTCAAAATCATCTATTATTTATATCTAGACCAACTCATATGTTGTCATGTATCTAGTACAGCTCATAAATTTAATAGGTCGTCTCATTTTAATCCCTTTCAATGTGTGTCTTATAACTTGTTATAGATTTAGAAACTTGTGTACATAATTTAATTTTTTTATTGAGTGTATGTTGTACGCATCGTCGACGTGTCTAAGTTTAGAATATAAATAGCGGATTTGTTATTTATTTTTCAAAAAAGACATTTTACAAAGGATCAACGCTAAGTCGAACTGATGTGATTACGTCACATCTTATCAGCTGTCATTCACTCTGACTTTCACACATATCACATCCCAGGCTGACAATGCTATCCCTTGTACAAATCTCATCCCAGACCCACATCCTACTCATCTGTTCATCAGTCTACAATCAGTCAACGTCCCAGATTTCAATCTATATTTAATATTATTCATCGATTTTCAATGTCCTCAATACTTAACACATTTTAGATCTCACTAAACTTCTCTATGACATCTCACTAAACTCCTCTATGACATCTCACTAAACTTCTCTATGACATCTCACTAAACACCTCTATGACATCTCACTAAACTTCTCTATGACATCTCACTAAACACCTCTATGACATCTCACTAAACTCCTCTATGACATCTCACTAAACTTCTCTATGACATCTCACTAAACTCCTCTATGACATCTCACTAAACTCCTCTATGACATCTCACTAAACTTCTCTATGACATCTCACTAAACTCCTCTATGACATCTCACTAAACTCCTCTAAGACATCTCACTTAACTCCTCTACGACATCTCACTAAACTCCTCTATGACATCTCACTAAACTCCTCTATGACATCTCACTAAACTTCTCTATGACATCTCACTAAACACCTCTATGACATCTCACTAAACTCCTCTATGACATCTCACTTAACTCCTCTACGACATCTCACTAAACTCCTCTACGACATCTCACTAAACTCCTCTATGACATCTCACTAAACTCCTCTACGACATCTCACTAAACTCATCTATGACATCTCACTAAACTTCTCTATGACATCTCACTAAACACCTCTACGACATCTCACTAAACTCCTCTACGACATCTCACTAAACTCCTCTACGACATCTCACTAAACTCCTCTACGACATCTCACTAAACTCCTCTACGACATCTCACTAAACTCCTCTACGACATCTCACTAAACTCCTCTACGACATCTCACTAAACTCCTCTACGACATCTCACTAAACTCCTCTACGACATCTCACTAAACTCCTCTACGACATCTCACTAAACTCCTCTACGACATCTCACTAAACTCCTCTACGACATCTCACTAAACTCCTCTACGACATCTCACTAAACTCCTCTACGACATCTCACTAAACTCCTCTACGACATCTCACTAAACTCCTCTACGACATCTCACTAAACTCCTCTACGACATCTCACTAAACTCCTCTACGACATCTCACTAAACTCCTCTACGACATCTCACTAAACTCCTCTACGACATCTCACTAAACTCCTCTACGACATCTCACTAAACTCCTCTACGACATCTCACTCAACTCCTCTATGACATCTCACTCAACTCCTCTACGACATCTCACTCAACTCCTCTACGACATCTCACTCAACTCCTCTACGACATCTCACTCAACTCCTCTACGACATCTCACTAAACTCCTCTACGACATCTCACTCAACTCCTCTACGACATCTCACTCAACTCCTCTACGACATCTCACTAAACTCCTCTACGACATCTCACTAAACTCCTCTACGACATCTCACTCAACTCCTCTACGACATCTCACTCAACTCCTCTACGACATCTCACTAAACTCCTCTACGACATCTCACTCAACTCCTCTACAACATCTCACTCAACTCCTCTACGACATCTCACTAAACTCCTCTACGACATCTCACTAAACTCCTCTACGACATCTCACTAAACTCCTCTACGACATCTCACTAAACTCCTCTACGACATCTCACTCAACTCCTCTACAACATCTCACTCAACTCCTCTACGACATCTCACTAAACTCCTCTACGACATCTCACTCAACTCCTCTACGACATCTCACTCAACTCCTCTACGACATCTCACTCAACTCCTCTACGACATCTCACTCAACTCCTCTACGACATCTCACTCAACTCCTCTACGACATCTCACTAAACTCCTCTACGACATCTCACTAAACTCCTCTACGACATCTCACTAAACTCCTCTACGACATCTCACTCAACTCCTCTACGACATCTCACTCAACTCCTCTACGACATCTCACTCAACTCCTCTACGACATCTCACTCAACTCCTCTACGACATCTCACTCAACTCCTCTACGACATCTCACTCAACTCCTCTACGACATCTCACTCAACTCCTCTACGACATCTCACTCAACTCCTCTACGACATCTCACTAAACTCCTCTACGACATCTCACTCAACTCCTCTACGACATCTCACTCAACTCCTCTACGACATCTCACTAAACTCCTCTACGACATCTCACTAAACTCCTCTACGACATCTCACTAAACTCCTCTACGACATCTCACTCAACTCCTCTACGACATCTCACTCAACTCCTCTACGACATCTCACTAAACTCCTCTACGACATCTCACTCAACTCCTCTACGACATCTCACTCAACTCCTCTACGACATCTCACTCAACTCCTCTACGACATCTCACTAAACTCCTCTACGACATCTCACTAAACTCCTCTACGACATCTCACTAAACTCCTCTACGACATCTCACTCAACTCCTCTACGACATCTCACTCAACTCCTGTACGACATCTCACTCAACTCCTCTACAACATCTCACTAAACTCCTCTACGACATCTCACTCAACTCCTCTACGACATCTCACTCAACTCCTCTACGACATCTCACTCAACTCCTCTACGACATCTCACTAAACTCCTCTACGACATCTCACTCAACTCCTCTACGACATCTCACTAAACTCCTCTACGACATCTCACTAAACTCCTCTACGACATCTCACTAAACTCCTCTACGACATCTCACTAAACTCCTCTACGACATCTCACTAAACTCCTCTACGACATCTCACTCAACTCCTCTACGACATCTCACTCAACTCCTCTACGACATCTCACTAAACTCCTCTACGACATCTCACTCAACTCCTCTACGACATCTCACTCAACTCCTCTACGACATCTCACTAAACTCCTCTACGACATCTCACTCAACTCCTCTACGACATCTCACTCAACTCCTCTACGACATCTCACTCAACTCCTCTACGACATCTCACTAAACTCCTCTACGACATCTCACTCAACTCCTCTACGACATCTCACTCAACTCCTCTACGACATCTCACTCAACTCCTCTACGACATCTCACTAAACTCCTCTACGACACTACCTCAACAAGAATTATGTACATAAAGGAAAGCATATATAAATAAAATTGCCGAAAACCTATTGTTGAATAATACAATAACAAATGTGTTATCCCATATTGTGGATTTATTTTAACAATGTTTCACATCAGCCGCTCACATCATTTACAAATGTAAAAAGTTATCGATCTAAGTATTCCATTGACTTCAAACAACACATAGCATGCTGATTATGCACATGTCATCTACGTCAAAATTTGTAAAATTTCATTTTGGATTCATTCCATGATGTTTATGTCGTCTAGGTCCATGTCATCTGCGTCAAAATTTTTACAATTTCATTTGGTTTGACTAAACCGCTATCTTTTGGATATTTTATTTTATTAATGAATAAGCATTTGAATGTGCCATATGGTCTCTGTCAACATTATGGCCTCTACCAACATTATGACCTCTACCAACATTATGGCCTCTACCAGCATTATGATCTCTGTCCCCATTATGGCTTCTACCAGCATTATGGTCTCTGTCACCATTATGGCCTCTACCAGCATTATGGTCTCTGTCACCATTATGGTTTCTACCAGCATTATGGTCTCTGTCACCATTATGGCTTCTACCAGCATTATGATCTCTGTCACCATTATGGCTTCTACCAGCATTATGGTCTCTGTCACCATTATGGCTTCTACCAGCATTATGGTCTCTGTCACCATTATGGCTTCTACCAGCATTATGGTTTCTGTCACCATTATGGCTTCTACCAGCATTATGGCCTCTACCAGCATTATGGCCTCTACCAACATTATGGTGTCTACCAACATTTTGGCCTCTGTCACTATTATGGTCTCTGTCAACATTATGGCCTCTGTCAACATTATATGCTCTTGTCACACTGGGATTATATGTTGATATGTTTTACATATTGTTAAGTACTACATTTATACAACAATAGCTTTAATGTCACATTTATACAACAATGAACATTTTTGTTCAAATTTATGACACGAAATTCCTTGATGTCACATTCCTACAACAATATACCTTGATGTCACATTCATTTAACAATATACCTTGATGTCACATTCCTACAACAATATACCTTGATGTCACATTCATTTAACAATATACCTTGATGTCACATTCATTTAACAATATACCTTGATGTCACATTCATTTAACAATATACATTGATGTCACATTCGTTTAACAATATACCTTGATGTCACATTCATTTAACAATATACCTTGATGTCACATTCCTACAACAATATACCTTGATGTCACATTCATTTAACAATATACCTTGATGTCACATTCATTTAACAATATACCTTGATGTCACATTCATTTAACAATATACATTGATGTCACATTCGTTTAACAATAAAGCTTGATGTCACATTAAGTAAACTTCTAATTGGTTTAAAAATCAATGATTTTAATGAGTTTGAAATTTAAAAAAAAAAAATTGTTTTGTGTTTCCACATTTTGATAATCAGATAATTTCTTGGCGATGTGGTTGACATGGATGTTCCAAATTTTTATGATCTTTTTTATAAAACTTTACCCTGGATTTAAAAAAAAACAACCTGAATCAATTTATTTCTTTACGAAACGTTCTTTGAATAAATTGGTTATAATGTGTCATTACAAACAGACTATTTATTTCAATAAACATACATAATTTTATTAAAGGGTCGTCCATTATTTAAGTCAACAATTTTTAAGCAATTTTTGACCCCCCCCCCCTTGTCAACATCTATCAAACTTTCAATGGCCCCCCACCCTCAAATTATGTCAAAATTTTATACCCCGCCCCCCTTTTTCCAAACACATAAAAAAATGAATTGTAATATAAATACATTTATAAATATATTTTACTTTGTGATGATCTATTTTAATGACACAAAATTGTAGGAGAAATATTTTATTACATCTTTAGCTTGGTAATCAATACGTTAAAAAGTTTTTACACTTAAATTTAATAATGCAGAATCAATGAAAAGCTTGTTAAAGACTAAATATCATTGTTTGTGGAGGTGTAAATATGATTATTGTCAGAAAAGCTGACAATTGTAGCATAGTTTCTAGCTGCTATCCTCTTCTCATGGAATAGCCAGGTGTTGCTCTATCATAACAATGGGCATCAGCGGCATCATTTGGGTAGGGAAGGGGGCAATAGCCCCCACCCCCGATTTTGCAGATTTTATTTAAATTGCTATGAACTGTGGCGCCTCCAGTAATAAACAACTTAACAAACCGAGCAATTTTTGGTTTTGCCCCCCCCCCCTGAAAAACCCTGACATGACGCCCCTGATGGGTATAGTCTATAGTAGCTGATTTATCATTTTCATCTTGCGGAACTGATATACCAGACATGTCAACATCATCCTCATCTAACCATTCAGCACTTAAAATAGAAGCATTGTCTGTGTGAGCAATAATTGCCACAAGCTCTCTCTGTCTCCTGGTCGAATCCTTTTTTGTTGAGGAGCAGGTGGTAATTTCTTAAGCATTGTCGGTGCTGTTGAACATGTTATTTAACATGCTATTTCAACATGACCTGTGATGCAAAATAGATGTAATAGATTTTCCAAATCCGTTCAAGCGACGATGTTATTATTGTTACTCACTTTACTTTCTCTTAATTCTCAAAATATCGTATTCCTACTCTATAAATATCATTTATCTTGACCAGTGGCGTAGCGAGCTTAACTCGCGCCCGGGGCACAATACCTTTTTAGCGCCCCCAATACCCTTTTAGCGCCCCACCCCCATTCGAAAACCATACAATATTATAGTAAAATATACCATTTGGCGCCCCTTTGTGAGTAGCGCCCGGGGCATGATTCCCCCCTTGCCCCCCCTCACTACGCCACTGATCTTGACTGCACATGACACTGGAACCTAGCAAACATACAGCCCTTTGCGACAAACAGAATCTTCAGGCGAAGAAGAAACAATCTGTTGGCTTCTCTTACAGTAACAAAGTGTGCTAACATTCTGACCAGCCATCTGCAGTGCACAGACATACACACTTTAAAAAAATCGTATATTGTTAAAAGCCTAAAATTATATGACTATTTACACTCATTTACACTCATTTACACTTATAAATGTTTAAAATAATTTAAAAACCAGTCACTTTTTAAGATTACAATTTGAATAGAGAAAACATGATTGTTGACGTCAACTTATCTAAAAAAAAAAAACTCCATCCCCCTTGTCAACAACTGTCAATCATTTCCAAACCCCCTCCCCCTATTTTGTTGACATAATTAATGGACGACTCATAAACGTAGTTTGATTTTGTATGTTCCGAATGTATGTTTAAAAATAATTGAATCACAAACTGTGAACTGAAGGGGTTTAAGAAAGGGTGACAGAAGGGACAACAAAAGGGTGACAGAAGGGACAACAAAAGGGTGACAGAAGGGACAACAAAAGGGTGACAGAAGGGACAACAAAAGGGTGACAGAAGGGACAACAAAAGGGTGACAGAAGGGACAACAAAAGGGTGACAGAGGGACAACAAAAGGGTGACCGAAGGGACAACAAAAGGGTGACAGAAGGGACAACAAAAGGGTGACAGAAGGGACAACAAAAGGGTGACAGAAGGGACAACAAAAGGGTGACAGAAGGGACAACAAAAGGGTGACAGAGGGACAACAAAAGGGTGACATTAGGGGACAGAAAGAGTTAGGGACGTATAGAGAAAGGAGAGACCTTACAGAAAAATTAGCGGCTTAAAACGGAGAGATAAGTGATTTCAACCACAAATGTACATTGTTGTTCTTCCTTCAACATCGAATAGGATCATCTAGTCATCCGGTTAAGGAGGAGGGTGGGTACGGTGAGTTCGTAGGTGGCTTGATAGTCAGATCTGTGCACGGAATAATCTCTGGCAGCGCGGGCAGGGTATAGTTGCTGCAGTCGGTGATCTAATATATTGCTCTTTCGGGATAGCCTGCGTGTCTCAGTTGTGGCTCTTCTATTGGCTTCGTGAGATTTAGCCCCCTTCTTGACAGCTGATCTCCATTTGACTCTGTCCTGGGCTTTTAGTGCCGCCTTCAATGAGTCTTTGTAAAGTTTTTTTGACCGCCTTGGTAGCACTTGCCTGTCGTGAGTTCTCCATAGAATATCTGTTTATTGAGCCGGTGGTCTTCCATACGGGCTACGTGTCCCATCCAACAGAGTTGAGACTGCATCAGGGTGGTGAAGATGCTAGGTAGGTTCGCTCTAGCGAGAACCTCTGTGTCAGGAACTTTGTCTTGCCACCTGATGCCGAGGAGTTTCCTGAGGCTGGTTGTGTGAAAATGGTTCAGTTTCTTGACGGGACGCTGGTACACTGTCCACGTTTCACATCCGTAGAGCAATGTCAAGAGGACTGCTGCGCTGTAGACCTTGATCTTTATTTCACGTCTGATACCTCTCCTGTCTGTGATGGTGTGAGGCTGGACATTGTAAAATTCTTGCACCGTAAACTCGCCCTTGTAAATAAATACACCCCCTCCCCCAGTTTGCCCTTGCAGTAAAATAACCCAAGTAATCTTCCTTGTTATTATTGTATTCCGCCGCGAGACAGCTCTAGCAAAATCGTGATTTCTGCATTCACCCCCTCACCCTTATACATTTTCTGGGTTGAAGGTCGAACACGTTAAAGTAAAACTGGTTCGACCTTTGGATGGAAGGTCGAACACGTTAAAGTAAAACTGATTGTCATTGGATGGAAGGTCGAACACGTTAAAGTAGAGTTGATTTTCATTGGCTGGAAAAATAAACAACGTTTAAACCACCCAATTAAAACCACCACCCGATTTCAATAAATAGCAAGAGCAGATTAGAATCTGTCTTTTATTATCCTTTCACTTGATTGTGAACGCTGTAGCCTACTATACTTAGGACTTCATTAGCGTGATCATTAGCTGCAACCTACTAGTAAGTACGCAAACATGATTCTGTTACTTTTATTATTGCACTTATGTTCTTATAAGTAGCAAGGATTCGATCGTGATTGTTCTATAATATGTATTCTATGTCAGTGTGTTTATAAGCACGCCTGCCATAGGGGAAAGGCACCCCATCATGGTGAAGGTAGGTTGTTATTCCCACTCGCCCATGTCTCCTTTAACAAGATGACATGTTTATTGTGTACCTATAAAATTGATGTTAATGATTCAATGGCTCATACTATAATTGAAATGCTTACTTGGTCCAACATTGTCGCTAAGCCACACATACTTACGCTGACAATGACAAAGACTTATAAATCTATCCACACATTGGATGCATATGTACAAGCTTTGTCACCTTCAATACCTCGACCTGAATTCGTTGCTGTTGGAATGGGACACGTCAGCATATGACTATTCGCATAGATACTTCATATCTATTTTGTATAATTTCACATTTAGCCTGGTTTATTCTTACTGAACCGACGTACCTTGAAGCTGGAACAAGGGGAACGTTTCACGTCCCACACCAAACTTCCTACGGCTATGATAAGGACCTCGCGAATCAGGGACTCTGTCCACCCACGATTTATCGCTGGGGAGTTTACTTCCCCCATCGCATACACATTTACCACAGCAGCTATTAAAACAACACCGAGAACACCAGCGATCAGAAGAACGTGCACAACAATCTGCATTCACCAGTCACAAAACAATTTCTGCTTTAATAATGTTTTATTTAAAATAAACTGATCACCATAAATATAACAACAATGGAAAAAATTTGTGTAATAAATGGAAACAGATTGTGTAATAAATGGACACAGATTGTGTAATAAATGGAAACAGATTGTGTAGTTAATTGAACGTGACAAATAGAATTAATATGTGCGAAATACAAAGAAATAATGAGATCGAGATGGAGAGTGAAACGTCAGAGATAAAGAAAATGATTTATAGTCAATTAATTATTATTAAATATTGATTTAGTTAATAATAATCAAGAAATATATCAATTTTTTAAGGCATAACGATCAGATGTTAGACACTTTAGTAAGCCGTACAAAATAGTTCACATTTTTCAGGTACTTTTAATTTATATAAGATAAATTTGAAATTCAAATATATAAAGCGACTTTTTTAAAAAAAATAAGAATTTAAATTGACAAGAGAAAGTATAAATGACATTTAGGATTGTTAAAAACTGGCATTACATGATAAAAGAAAATAAGTTGCTAATATTTGCAATATAGACAACAAACATGTATATATATTAAAGCTCATTATGAGCTACGGATTGTCTCATCCTAACAGGGGAGCTAATACATCGTTAACATTTGTGTACAAAAATTATACATGGACTTTTTTATTTATTTATGTACAATAGTTAAGACACAGTTCATTTACTTTCTTACACAACCTTATATGTGAATATGAGCTTGGTAGACGTAGATGATATGTGAATATGAGCTTGGTAGACGTAGATTATTTGTGAATATGAGCTTGGTAGACGTAGATGATATGTGAATATGAGCTTGGTAGACGTAGATGGAAACTTTTATCAATTAACATTGAATTTGCATAATACAGAAAACTTTTTGCTTACAAGTTCAAACAATGTTAAAACAATTATTGACTTCTACTCATTCAGCTCTTCTCACGAATTCGTCCCATACAACATGGTGAGTACACATGTCAAAATGCATGGGCAACAACAGTAAGATATGTTGAATATAATTATTGCACATATTACCAAAAAAGTAAAATTTGTTACATGATTTACGTTCTGAAACCAAATATGAAACTTTTGTTAAATTTAGTTGGGTGGGTAAAGGTCAATTTTAATTGGTCATAATAAAAATAATCAATTATTAGTCAATTATTCCCTGTTTCTGTTTGAGATGTGAAATTGAAACGGGCAAATTGGTTGTTACAAATATTGAACACTTCTATCTGGCTGATGTTCCGCAAATGGTAGAGTTAAATGCAGGGCTAGCCAGTTTAAAAAAAAAAAATTAAGACTGTAAAGAAAGTTTAAATTGTTCGGAATTATTTTGCAGGTAAAACATTGATTTCAAAATAATAAGAATGTTTCAGTGATTAAAACCGCAAGTAACATAAAAAAACATGACAAATAAGTGAACGAAAGGAATGTCATAGACAATTATTAATACCATTCTTTAAATAAGTATATAAAAGAAAATCTATCTTGGAATCTTATGAAAAGAGCATTTGGAATGTAGTTTAGTAGAAATTAAGATTAAAAAACTGAGCGAGTTTTTTGTTTTTTTTTGTTTAAATGCAGTGTATTCTGGTAGAAAGTAATTTTAAACAAAGTTGGAATGTTGTTGAAGTAATATAATTGCTACGTACTTTTGTAGAAGGTCATATTTACATTATGGTACAAACGATAGGCACAATGTGGTGTATTTGAATGAAGATACAAGAATTGGTAAGTCAGTCTCACTCGTGGGTAGCATGTTGGTTTCTTATTTTACACTAAAGGAAAAAATACTTTTATGGACTGGAAAACATCACATGTTAACTTCAATCAAAATTAACGATTTATGGTTTTGAGCTGAGCTGATTGATAATTTTGGTATGTAAAGAATTCCAAACATGATCAATCTATAAATGACAAAATTACTTTAAACATTATTTACACTTTTAAATAATTTTCGTTCTTTCGAAAGGGGGAGACATGCCGACGTGATTTCGGTGGTGTCACGTGACAGGTGGTGGTGTCACGTGACAGGTGGCGGCATCATTTTATTTCCGATTTAAATATTCTTGAGTGTCACTGACCTATTGTCGACTATTTCAATGCTGCTAAAAGTTTGGCCCATAATCTTGACAGCTACCATCGTGAACGCTCGCTTCACGGCTGGACTCTCTCCGACGAGGGAGACCACAGGGTTTACGTAGTCGGTGGAAATACAGTCTTTGATGGTTTTGTTGGACATTTGTGGATCGGACAGGACGAGGCCCTTGAGCGTGCACACGGATTCAGTTATCTTGACTCTCAAGGCCAAGAGACCCTGCTTGACCGCTGGCCCGTAGTCAGCATCTGTCTCCTGCCCCTTCAGGAAGTTGGCGTACACAGCCAGCTGCATCAGAGTGTATAGGCGGGAGTTCTGAAAATTATTATTTCAAAATTAATTTTGTTATCATTATAAAGTTTTAACATTATTTTCTAAATGGAAATCGTCTCTGGAAAATATAATTGAACGTTCTATTTATAGTTAATATTTCGTCTTGGGGCTTAACTTTTTATTTTTTTTGCTAAATGTTATAAGAAGCGCGGTGAGCCTAGCCCTGGGATTGGGTACCCCACCTTATAAGTGCGCCTAGTCCTAGGCTGGGGTACCACGCTATATAAGTTAGCCTACCCCTAGGCTGGGGTACCACGCTGCCACGCTATATAAGTGAGCGTAGCCCTAGGCAGGGGTACCCCTCTATATAAGTGAGCCTAGCCCTAGGCTGGGGTACCACGCTATATAAGTGAGCCTAGCCCTAGGCTGGGCTACCGCGCTATTTAAGTGAGCCTAGCCTTAGGCTGGGGTACCAGGCTATATAAGTGAGCCTAGCCCTAGGCTGGGGTGCCACGCTACATAATAACCATAATATTCGGCTTGCTGCCACAATTTCAATTTTAGAATTAAATAAACATATGAAAAGGTATTTCATTTTTTTTACACAGTTAAATCTCAAATATGGAGATGAAAAAAACCCAGAGATATTCAATGTATGTTGTAAGAAAGAGTTTTAAAATATGTATGTTAATGATTAAAAATCCGTGACCGAAACAAAGTTAGTGTTTTAAAAAAATGCTAAGATCTTTCCAAAATTTAACAACAGTTTCGCGGAAATCAAAAAAATATCATTGATCGCTGCACACATTTTAAAATCACAATCTCTCTGTTATAACGTCGGACATTATTATGATCATGCGTGTAGTGTTGAGTTAATGGCTGAGACTTACCGTTTCAGCCGTCACTCCACTGTGTTGTACAAACTGAAGGTGGATTGAGTTTCTGGCAAGAAGTGTCAATTTATTCTCCAGCAAGCTCAGCCATTGCTTGTTCTGAAATGATGAACAGATGAAATAATGGCTACTAGTAAAGTAGTACTTTGGAGTAAGAATAGTAGCTCTTATCAGCCATCTGATTGCGCGGCAAACAGGCCCAGGGACAACCTTATTTTAAAAGTATTTATTAGTGGTAGGTCCTTGCTAAAAGCGAGTACACAAAAAGACCTTATCTCTCTCTCTTTTTTTAATGTAAGATATATCTATATGTATATGTAAATTTGATTTATACTTATTTATATGTCTTGTTGTACCGATGAAGGCAAGTGCCGAAACGTTTACTTATGTGTAATGTAAAATTATTATTAAAGCTTAATATATATTGTTATATTGACACAGATTGTTCGTGTCTATTTAATCTATGTTAAAGGTTAAATCGCAGTCCTGTCCTTTCATAACTTCTTAGCAAAGTAGCCTTATGTATGATCGTATGTAACCACCACTACCTCAGTGTAAACTAACATAATATAGAGTTTGAAAGACATGCTGTCTAGCGCACTGACCTGAGTGACAAGTAGATTAGCACTGTCCGTCAGCTGGAAGATGCATTTCTGTAAGTTAGAAAGGCTGATAACCTCGTCCTGGGCTGTGCGGCTCTCAGCTAACGTGTTAGCCACAGCTATCATGTTCAGTGAAGGTCTGGCTGCTACTGCCAACCCATCATCGCACGAGTTTAGGGCAAGTGCACTCACTTGATCGACGGTTGTGTTTGGTGAGATGGGTGAGTTTGGCACAGGTGACGCTCCAACAGTTGCTATTGGGGACGAAAAGAAATCGATGACATAGCTTCCTATATATTTAAAGTTACATTGAAATTGTATTAGTATATATTGGAACTCTGCTTATAACTAAACGCGAAAAGAGAAGAACTCATAATGAAGTGTATCAAAAGAACAGTGAAACCAGCAAAGATATCGGTGCTTTGAAAGAATCATATTTCACTCTTAATAGAAGCTTTATCAGAGTGCATGAAGACAAGGTGCTTGGAAAGAATCATATTTCACTCTTAATAGGAGCTTTATCAGAGTGCATGAAGACAAGGTGCTTTGAAAGAATCATATTTCACTCTTAATAGAAGCTTTATCAGAGTGCATGAAGACAAGGTGCTTGGAAAGAATCATATTTCACTCTTAATAGAAGCTTTATCAGAGTGCATGAAGACAAGGTGCTTTGAAAGAATCATATTTCACTCTAAATAGAAGCTTTATCAGAGTGCTTGAAGACAAGGTGCTTGGAAAGAATCATATTTCACTCTAAATAGAAGCTTTATCAGAGTGCTTGAAGACAAGGTGCTTGAAATTATTAATTAATCGCAAATTTTGTTTTATATTTTTTTCCTGAGGAGTTGGGGAGTTGTAGAGGAGGGTGTTTTAACAAAAGTTAAATATTAATTTGTTTAAATACTTCATCAATATGTTTAACTGTGTAGTCTTAAAGCATGTGTTGTCTTTATGATGGTGGAATATTCCATATGAAAATAGCATTCTCCCCAGTTTTGACCAAGGTTAATTGACAAATATTTGAGTAAGCCTTAAGATTAAGAAAAATAAAGCAAGCGTTTTAAATGGGTATTACCTGAAAAGCATGCATAAAAAATGCAAAGACTAATTTTATTCATGTCTTATTTCAGCATTGAAAGGATTATGACTTGTTTTTTTTTTATGAACTATTCATATTGCGATATCAATTTAGGATTCAATACTTCATGCTTACTTAGAACATCTGTTGACATATATAGCTGATGTGGCTCACACTAAGTAACGTGGGGCTATTTTTAGAAAACCCGGGATCCCTTTTTTATGCATGGGCGGAGTTTTCGGTTTCATGACGTCAAAGTCGCTCATTGTAATAGTATAACATCATATATTTCGATAGGTAGGTGATAATGCTTTGCGGAATGAGTTGATACATCTGATGATAAAATTAGATCAGCCATTGTCTCTCTTCACTGTGTATATTCTTAGACACATCCGTAAATGACAATGCACTATACGTTTCAACAATTATTTCACCAGTTTGAAAACAGTTGGACTGGATTATGTTGGAAGATGGAACATGGTTTCTAGACATTAGACACACATGGCTTATTATGATACCACCCGAAAATAGATTTTTAAGTATGTAGTCGCGAACATTTGTATGTCTTAGTGGTACAATAGCAGAACTTCCTCAAACTGGCGTTAACTGGGTCCGACAAGTGGGACATGTTTGTTTAACTCACTATTGGGTCCATAAAGTGGGACATGTTTGTTTAACTAACTACTGGGTCCGACAAGTGGGTCATGTTTGTTTAAACTAACTACTGGGTCCGACAAGTAAGTCATATTTGTTTAAACTAACTACTGGGTCCGACAACTGGAACATGTTTGTTTAACTTACTACTGGGTCCGACAACTGGAACATGTTTGTTTAACTTACTACTGGGTCCGACAAGTGGGACATGTTTGTTTAACTAACTACTGGGTCCGACAAGTGGGACATGTTTGTTTAACTTACTACTGGGTCCGACAAGTGGGACATGTTTGTTTAACTTACTACTGGGTCCGACAAGTGGGACATGTTTGTTTAACTTACTACTGGGTCCGACAACTGGAACATGTTTGTTTAACTAACTACTGGGTCCGAAAAGTGGGTCTTTATGTAACTCACTAATGGGTCCAAAAAGTGGGTCATATTCTTTTCACCTACTATTGGGACTAACTGGCTGCTAATGGGTCTGACAGGAAACGTTTTACATCGAATAAAATAGATTTAATGATATTGGATTAAAATATTTGTCAAATTAATACGCCCAAAAGGATCTGAATGTTTGGTCTAGCAACCTGACCAACAGATTTCTTTTGTGCGCGCGCATAAACCAACATAAGACGCCCACAATAATATGTTTCCTCTCTTCAATAATATTGTAAATTTCATAAGTCGAATTTTAAAATAAATGTCCGTTTGTTTTTAACTGAAAGTTCCATGAAATAGTTCGATCCCACTTAAAAATCAATTTCAATAGATCTACGAGTGGTTTATAAATTTAAAGGCAATTTCATTTTTAGTGGATGTGCCAAAAACAGAACTTGGTGGGCCATATGCGGCCTGCGGACCTTGTCTTGGACAAATCGTGTTTAATGCAATGATAGCTAAAACTTGAAAGGCAATTATTAATATTTTCTGTTTATCATTGGGTCCTCCTTCAAGGCCAACATTTACTTGACTTGAAAAAAAAAAAGAACAAAATACTCCAACACTCGTCCATGTGACTTAAATATGCCGGCTTAAAAAGACTTTAGGTGACCAATGAATAAACTTACCGATTATACTCATGACGTAGACGGCTCCAAGCGTCATCATTTTCAGAGTTCTTGTTTGCGATTTGTTGTATTATCTTAAAGTTGAATAACAAAAAATAAAGTATCTAAATCGCTTGTGCAAAAGTTGATGATTTTTTTTTTAAAGTTGTATCTGCGCTAGTATCATAAATGATAACAACTGCTTTGAAGAAGTGAAATATTCACTTGTAATAGTTCTCATGTATGAGTTTAAGGTATTCTTTTCTAGCAATCTTGATGCTGTAATGAGGTACTGTACATCATTGAATCTCTTTATATATACGGTAGATTTCACTCTGATGGGAATCTTTTTCCTATGTTTAAACTTTAGAGTTTCCATTTGTGGTTGTTTCGGTAAAATATAACTGCAAGTTGATGTACAATGTTAAAGGGATAGTTCCCAATGTGAGCAATGTAGGTATGCAAGCAGGTAAGTGATGTGTGGATGATTAAGTTTGGGGGGGGGGCATTGTTCTCTAGGGTAATTTTGAACTGGCCTTGGCCAGAACTCCGATTTCGGTTTCAACAAAAAGGATCTCGTGTCTATGCAGGCTTCCTGGTAGAAAACCCCGATGATCGAATGAGATTATGAATTGTGGGCATGGTATGTTATTGATGAATGAAGGGTTCGGCCCAATCAAGACCTGGACAGGTGAAACCACATCTAGTATTCGCGGTGCGCTCATTGGCTGGGGGCGTTATTGATTGTCCAAATTTAGCATCTCTCCATCTCCTGCCTCGCCGCTTCCGATTGAGTGCAAGCTGTCACAGATCTTCAAATAGGTCAGTCGTTATCAAAACCAACATTCACTATCAAACGTGGTGTGATATTACCCTAGCAATCGATAACCCTTGTCAGCGGCTGAACGTCCACATGTTGCAGTGTTGGTGATCATTTTGCGGAAATTCCAACTAATTTTCCACGTGAGTGCCATGTGCAGAATTTTTTTTCAATGTTTAGCCTGAAAGAAGACATTACCAGCTTACGACCATTTGCAAAGATTTGTCTGATCTTAAGAATGTCTGTACCAGCTTACGACCATTTGCAAAGATGTGTCTTATATTAAGAATGTCTGTACCAGCTTACGACCATTTGCAAAGATTTGTCTGATCTTAAGAATGTCTGTACCAGCATACGACCATTTGCAAAGATTTGTCTGATCTTAAGAATGTCTGTACCAGCATACGACCATTTGCAAAGATTTGTCTTATCTTAAGAATGTCTTTCTCCCTACTTTGAACATTCACAGACTTCATTGACATCTTTAGCGTTACCTTATTGCATGATGTTGTGTTTCATTGTTATTTATTAAATTGTCGAAGTTTTTTAACATTTGAGTTGTATTTATCAATGCTGTTGTTGTTTTGTTTAAACTGTAATAACGTATTTTGTCCCCAATAATGTTTTAATCTGCCTACTCTTTCTAATGGGCCCCGGAGTGAAGATATATATATTATTCGAGCATGCACCTTCACCATTGTAAGAGAAATTGTAAACATAATATTTGTTTTGTTTTATTCGTTTTGTCATGTTTAATATTGACTCTGGCTTTTTGTATTGAATCTGGCTTTTGGTATTGAGTATGGCATTTGGTATTAAATCTGGCATTTGGTATTGAATCTGGCATTTGGTTTTGAATATGGCATTTGGTATTAAATCTGGTATTTTGTATTGAATCTGGCATTTGGTATTGAATATGGCATTTGGTATTAAATCTGGCATTTGGTATTTCTCAGAATAAGAAAACACGTCTTGTCATTCTAGTCAGAAGAACAGAGTTGTAAAAGTTTTTTTAATGACAGTTGTTATATTTACGCCAACCGGCAGGCTGTTTGAAGCCACCCTTCTACAAACAGATTGGAGGATGATCGTTGAAAACTTTAACTTTAATTATCACCACTTTAACCCCTGAAATAGTACATGTTTATTTTCTTTTTGCTAGCCATGGTAGGACTAGCTAATTCCCCGGGGGGGGGGGGGTCTAAAACGTGGGAAAGGGGGGGGGTCAGGGTTATTGTTAAATTATTTAGTTCAGTCATTCACAAACTGTGTTGCATATACCCCTTGTGTTAGATTGGGTTGTTCCTGGTGATACACGTGCGTGTGGTAAAGGACAAATGTTAGTAACGATATCCGGGTATGAATTAATATTAGCTGAGAGGCCATCCATTAACTACGTCACGCTAATTATGGTCAATTTCTACCCCCGTCTCCCACTGCCATAATCTGACACAAATCTCAGGATTTCCCCAACCCCTTTAAGTACGTCACACTTTCGAACTAAAAACGGGGGAAAAATCAATTGAGATATCATCTAACTCACTTCAATATTAAACCATTAAATTTATAAGGGGGACATCTTCTGTTAGAATACATCCATCGCAACAGAAAAGCTAAATGTGTGATCAAAAATATTTTTAAGATGTGACGCCAAACAAGATCTTTAACACCCCCTCGCCCGTGTCAGAAACTGACACACCTTCTTAGACCCCTCCCCGCCTCCGTACTTATAGTACGCCCCCCTCGCGCATTAAAACATTCAATTAGTTTGAGAAACGCTGATCTGTTTAAAAGGGATGCAGTGGGGAAAATGTGGATGTCCCTGTTCCGTAGTCCCCCACACAATCACATTTGGTGATAAGTGCACTTGACGACTTTGAATGCACTTCACGACGCTCTCGTTGCGGTGTGAACAATTTATCGCAGTGATGATAACGAGGTGCCAAAACGTTCATCTTCGGAAAAGATACTAAAGTAATCCAGGTTGGACATTTTCTCACTGGGAAGATGGATCACTTGTGATCGTGGCCCTCAGAGATAAACTGGCCTCGCGCACGGAATGAAAAGTGAACAAATCGTAAATATTTACATTGGAAAATTAAGATTAAAATAAACAATTCTAATGAAATAATTGATGATTTTTCGTGGGTGAGAAGTCAGGTGTTCCCAAATTTATCTTTTTATGTGAACTTCCAAGAAAAACCCCTTGTAGCCCAAATTTTCAAGTTTTTTTTTCTAGAATTATCCTGTGTCCTGGTCCTTTCATTTTGTTCGCCAAAATGCGATACAATTTGGGGATCAACGGGATCTTCTTGAGGTAAAGGATCTTCTTGAGGTAAAGGATCTTCTTGAGGTAAAGGATCTTCTTGAGGTAAAGGATCTTCATGAGTTAAAGGACCTTCTTGGGGTAAGGGATCTTCTTGGGGTAAGGGATCTTCTTGAGGTAAGGGATCTTCTTGAGGTAATGGATCTTCTTGAGGTAATGGATCTTCTTGAGGTAAGGGATCTTCTTGAAGAAAAGGATCTTCTTGAGGTAAAGGATCTTCTTGAGGTAAAGGATCTTCTTGAGGTAAGGGATCTTCTTGAGGTAAAGGATCTTCTTGAGGTAAGGGATCTTCTTGAGGTAATGGATCTTCTTGAGGCAAAGGATCTTCTTGCGGTAAAGGATCTTCTTGAGGTAAAGGATCTCTTTGAGGTAAGGGATCTTATTGAGGTAAAGGATCTTCTTGGGGTAAAGGATCTTCAAGGGGTAAAGGATCTTCTTGGGGTTGGGGTTAGGTTCATGACGGTAGTAGGTAATACAATTATCATGACGATTCAGACACGTATCTCAAACCTGCGGGCCACATGCACCCCACTAGCACTAGTCGGTTTAGAAAATAAAGCTGAGCCTGTAGTTATATCCAAAATATCCCACAAATAAAACAACATTAGCTTGAGTGACCATTGACCAAAGACCAATTACCACTGACCAATAGCGACTGACCAATGGATACTGACCAATAACCACTGACAAATGGCCACTGAAAAATGACCACTGACCAATGACCACTGACACATGACCACATAATGGACAATGAAATGCGCAATATATCCTGGTAGTAATCAATGTTCACTCCTTCGACCCCCCCCCCCCTTTCCATGTCACCTCTCTTAAAAAATGATTTTTGTCTTAGCATGTGCAACCCGTGGAAAAAAATCGCCATTTAATTTTGATGAATCTATCCTGATTGCTGTATTAGAAATGAATTGGGACAATGTTGTAAGCATGTAATTTGTGCTGACTCCATCCAATTCAAACAGAGTATTTCTATTTCGTCTGTTCAAGGAGACTTGCTGAGAGACGTTGAAGATGTTTGTAGTGATACGATATCCTAAGGACATTGACAATGTCTCCATGTTCTAGGGATATTGACAATGTCTCCACGTCCACAAGATACTGAAAATGTCTCCATTTCTCAGGGTCGTCGTGTTGAATTGCGTTGAGTGAAAAAAAAGTTTGGGAAAACCTGAAAAAAGGAACACAACAAAAAAACGAACGTGTCGACAGAAAGCCTTCATCGGCGAGCCAACTGACAATTGGGAGGGGGCTGAAAATTTGACGAAACAAG
Organism: Omphiscola glabra; assembly: GCA_964017045.1. Lineage (NCBI taxonomy): Eukaryota > Metazoa > Mollusca > Gastropoda > Lymnaeidae > Omphiscola > Omphiscola glabra. The sequence continues at coordinate 66,444,805 of OZ024794.1, forward strand.
CATACAAGTACCGCACTTTATAAGAATTCAGATTAGTGTCCCCACCCCAAAGGCTCGCAACCGCGCACTTTTTTCATGCCCTGAATTATATTAATATTTTAATTCCCACCCGCTTTTACACCGCAGATTTATTTTATCCAGAATTTTAGAAAAACAAAAGAAAATATTAAGCACCAAACACACTTGCGATATTATTTTTTTTTTTTAAATCTCATTTAGCGCAGTTATCGGGAATCTCATTTTACCTTCCCCTTGAAAAACAGGAAAAACTGATTTTCGAGGGGATAATGCTGAAAATTTGATCGAATATGTTGTCATCGGCAACAAGTCCATGTGCCAAATTTTCAGCTCGATAGCTTGACGGTAAGTGGGTCAATTAGCCATCCAACGATTTTGTCATTCTGCCAGCCAGCCACCTACGAAAAAAAAGGAAAGTTATATAACGGATTTAAAAATCACCGAAGAATTCATAACGGATACTCTTGAAACCAAACTAAGATTTGACCATAAACTGTACTCTCGGCCCTCATACGTCATGTTTCCAACTCCAATAGTTTCATAATATACGATGACCAGCTACAGGTCTTGATGATTTCTTGTAGGATTAATGCAGGCACCGGGACCCAACCTTAGTTGTTGTCTTTTTTTTATATCAACAGCGTGAGGACCAGTAGCGTGAATAACATAAGTAACACGGGGAAACACTGCAAACGAAGACGAAGGGCTGATATTAATAAATATATCAGGCCCCCATATAATGTTCAGAACAAGGAAGGCTACGTCATCGGTAAAATGATAAATTATAGTATAGGGGGAAAAAAAATAGATTCTTAACTCGCAGGTATATTCTTTATAACCAATATAAAAAAGACAAGGAACGTACAGGTATTAGTGCTTGACCAGGTGCAGTTGTTTTTTACCGGGTCCGGACATTTTGACAGAAAAACCGGTGGGTCCAAAAAAAAAAAGTTAAATTCTCATTTTCTATGATATGCAATGAAATCTACTGCCCAGTGTCGTAATGAAAGTGCATTGCCCTCGTCAACCGTTTGTGTCATGAAATAACCCACTTATAGGAACAGGCGGTTGCCGGTTCCCGGAAAAGAGATGACGTTGTACAAAAACCCCGTCGACAGAGAAGATACTGTCGTTCATTTTATAACAAAGAATTAAGAAACGACAGTCGCAGTATAAAGAAAATAGCAATATCTTCCTGTACCAGGCTAAAGAAAAGACTCACAGGCGCACAATAGCCCGAAGTGAAAAGACGGCCCAAAACACAGTTCTATGTGGTGTGTATCCCATAACAAAGTTCTGTGTGGGGTGCATCCCATGACCCGGTTCTGTGTGGTGTGCATCCCATGACCCATTTCTGCGTGGTGTCATCCCATGACCCAGTTCTTTGTGGTGTGCATCACATGACCCAGTTCTGTGTGCATCGAATAGCAGTCGCCTCCCTCTAAAGAAAAAACATACAAACTATTTACCAGGGTTCAGAGGTCACGCACGAAGCTCGCTGCTCGGCATCCTGTGTTTTCACTAATTACTTTGAATATAAAACTTGTGGAGTTGGAAGGGGAGGTGTTGGAGAAGAAGCGGGACGCACCAGAAGCCAAATATATATAAGAGATTAGAGTCAGTTGTGTCATCACTAAAAAAAATAGACAGACAACGGAATACCATCAGTGAGGCTGAGTTTTATCACATATTTGTGAACAGAGCTGTGGGGATTGGCTGAAAACTTGAACGTTGCTAAGCAACTGCAATACAATAAATGTGCTGAATGGCAGATTGAACATAACAATGCATTCGGTTTTTTTCCCCGATATATCTCCAAGCATAGTAGCCACCCTAAAACAGACATTCTCAACTTGTGTGGAGTAGCCAATTTTACTGACCACTACATGACCACAACTTTGGAGACATGATCAACAATTCTCAACCATGATGTAATGGGAGCAACAACTCTAGACCATGTTAGAATCACAGCAACAAATCAAGACCATAATAGAATTAAAGCAACAACAACTCTAGACCATGATAGAATCACAACAATTTTACGGGCAAATATTCAAAATCTCCACAATTTTATAGACGAATATTCAAAACCTAGTGAGATCAGGAGTTACGGATATCGTAAGGTGACAGGTGACTCGTTAATAGTAACTGTACACTTAACTAGTTATTACGGCTTGAAAATTACTCTTTAGATACTAACTTTCAAAATCATTTACATATAATCATCCACTATGGGCAAATCATACACTATGGGCAAATCATACACTATGGGCAAATCATACACTATGGGCAAATCATCCACTATGGGCAAATCATCCACTATGGGCAAATCATACACTATGGGCAAATCATCCACTATGGGCAAATCATCCACTATGGGCAAATCATACACTATGGGCAAATCATCCACTATGGGCAAATCATCCACTATGGGCACATTTTGAGAAAAGATTTCTCCAGTTTCCGATACGTTTTATGGGTTGTATGAAATTGTTCTGCTTTACAATGAGGCCCTGAATCTAACATTGCTTCTCACCCCTTGGAATGTTAGAGTTGTCTGCACTGGTGTGACACTGAACACCTCATAGTGCTCTGATCTTTGCCTCTAAAAATATTTTTTTTTATTTGGAATACTTATCAGAGCGTAACATAGGCCACACATCCAGCATTTCTTCACTACAAATGACACAGAAATGAACTGATGGTCACCACTGCCAGGCACTACGGCAATCTTGTCACACATCCACCCATGATCATCCGTCATATGACATCGAAGTGATGACTTAATGCATAACATATCACGTGACAAACATTTCTTCTTCTTTTTTTTTTTACATGCTTTATTATACAAAATAAAAAGGATTTCAAACTCAGCAAAAAGTAAAGAATATTAAACATACATTAGAATATCCAATCATATATATGATTGGAAGTACATTATTTTTTACATTAAAACTAAGGCTTAATTACATATGATGAATGTCAAGAAGATTTTAGAGTAAGCCTGAAAAAAATGCTTCAAAACTAAAAATAGGAAATGCTTTATATAAATATCCATTGATTCGTTTGTCTTAAATAAACTTTACATGGTGCGTTTGAGGTTATGAAGAAAATGTTTAACTCTAAACTATATTAATTCAGATTGGATGTACATTAACAGAGCATTGTGCTTATAGTAAACACGGAGAACACGGTTTCTAAAAATACAAATAACATTAACATCCCAGATGACTTAGCTGCCTGACTTGATTTTTAAAAAATGTTGGAACGTGATGATATTGACATTCTTTAAAACATGACAATTTATTTCTGCGAAAATGTGTGAAGTTGAAAAAAAAATGTTTAATGGTAATACTCACTCCGTGACCTTAAAGATATTAAAATGAGCTAGTGTTGAGAAATTGATTTTGATCTCTGGTGACATATATGCACACTATTTTAGGCACAGGGGGCTATTAAAGGATCAGCTGATCAGTTATGAATGAAAAATATTTTTGTCAATTATGTCTTTTAGAGACGTTTGAATCTTAAAATTTTTATTTCTACTTTTAACATTAAAAGTATCTAAAAGTGGTTCTCAAAAAAGTATATTGGCCCGGGACTCTGATTATGCGTCAGTTCACACGATCAAATTTCGCGTCAAATTGTTGTATGAACGCACTATTTTGTGCGTGTTTTTTTTTTTTTTGGGGGGGGGGGGCGGGGGGATTTGATCAAATGTTAATTTGAAAGTTGTGACGAGGCTTCATACACGAATTGCATCAAATGTTTGAAGGAAAATTTGATCGTGTGAACTGAGCCTAACACTAAAAGGTACAACGGCGACTAGTTTCGTTTCATTTCTTAACTGTTCTATAGCTGTTTGGTTTCAGTTTTATTTTAAAGAGTTAGAGATCACGGAGCTAGGCTCAAAGTGTTAGAGATCACGGAGCTAGGCTCAAAGTGTTAGAGATCACGGAGCTAGGCTCAAAGTGTTAGAGATCACGGAGCTAGGCTCAAAGTGTTAGAGATCATGGAGCTAGGCTCAAAGTGTTAGAGATCACGGAGCTAGGCTCAAAGTGTTAGAGATCACGGAGCTAGGCTCAAAGTGTTAGAGATCACGGAGCTAGGCTCAACTTTCATAGCACCGGTATCAAAGGAATAGAAGGCATTGGCTTATTTTTTACAAAGCTCTAAATATCAACTACATAGAAAAAAATCAAAGTTTGAAATTAAATTTTAAGATGTCAAGATGTATGGTATTTATAAACTGTACATTTTTTAAAACATATTTACACGTTAATGGGAATAATTTTGTAATAAATATTGCACATTGTATTATAACACGCATGAAACAAATTAAGAAAATGTGATCAAATATTGTTATTCCATAATTATAAAATTACGCCCAGCCCGTTAGTGTTGTAGAACATGAAATATTTTTTATACTTAAATTATGCAACCAAATTACAAAATAATTTAATAAAATAGGTTGTATTTCATACAGAACGGTCTAAACAAATCTAAAGAAACCAAATTTTAGTTGACAGGTTATTTAAAAGTTATAATTATTGTTTAAACCTCAGTGTACAAGTAATTCGGAAATGATGTCATGAAATTTGCATATGCCTTCCATTGAATGGAATAAATAACTTAAATATCTTTATTTAAAATATAGAAAACATCTTAACTAAATTGGTGTTAGAATCAAAGTGAAAAATCACCATAAAAAAGGTACAAAAATTCAAGTCTAATAAAGTATGAAAGTAACAAAGTATAATAAAAAATTATCTGATGGAATTTTGGAGAAGTAACAATGTGGAATGTTGGAGACATGAAAATGTGAAATGTTAGAGAAGTAACAATGTGGAATGTTAGAGAAGTAACAGCGTGGAATGTTAAGGAAATAACAATGTGGAATGTTAATGAAATAACAATGTGGAATGTTAAGGAAATAACAATGTGGAATGTTAAGGAAATAACAATGTGGAATGTTAAGGAAATAACAATGTGGAATGTTAAGGAAATAACAATGTGGAATGTTAAGGAAATAACAATGTGGAATGTTAAGGAAATAACATAATAAAATGCTAGAGAAATACAATAACATGGCGGGATTTAATATCTGCATTATGATTGAAATTCAAGGCACCGACACCATGAACCATTATCCTATTTTCATGAATTCGAGGAGCTAATAAAAATATCCTTTACATTTTATCGCCATCTTTATAATCTAAAGCACTAGAAACTGTTTGAATGAAAAACATCAGATATGAATAAATAACTAATAACTGGGTTTTTTTGTGTAATGATCTACTGGAAACATTAAAGGGCTGATTAATAGTTCGTATTATTTTGTATCATAGTAATCAGGGATGTAGCTCATAGAAACAGGGCAGAGGTGACAAAAGAAATCTTGAAAAACTATCAATATTATAATTTAAAATGCATTCATGCTCATCTCTTGTCCCATAATTTATGATGTTAGAGGTTTTCTCTTGTTTTTTCTGCAGATCCGTTTTCTCGACAAAACTTTTCCCACTTTCAAAATGGGGCTTTCGTTGCTTTCATGTACTGGCTCTGTCAAGTGCACTGACTTGCTGGTGACGTTTAGTTCAATTCCGCTCAGAGTCTGTCCTATCATCTTAACAACTACCATGGTGTACGCCCGACTCAGTTCAGAACTGACGTTACAAGTTTGGCAATCGTGGTATCTGTAGGTCTCGATGACGCCATCGTCCGATGAAATCAATCTTTTTAAAGCGCATACGGTCCCTTTCAGAGATAATGTCAAATTTTGGAGACGTTCAGACACACACGCAGACTGAAAGTTCTGGCGGCTTACCTGTGTCTTGAGAACGTTGGCGTAGAGAGAGAGCCTGATCAAGTACAGTCGTGTATTCTGTACAGAAGAGTTGGGAAAATTCGTAATAATAAGATTATGCCCACCTATAAATTAATAACATACGTGTGTATGTAAGTATGAACTGAATAGATTAAATAAGTCATGTATTAAAGGTATAGATATCAGCCAAACTAAAAGTACATAGTATAATGTCCATATCACTTACCGTTTCATTAGATAATTGTTTGTCGTTCGCTTGATGTACGCGTAATAAACTCCCGGCTGCAGCCATCAAATTTAGTTCGCGGCTAGTCGACCAATTGTTATACTGTAGGATGAGAAGATTTGTGGGAAACAATGATTTGTTAAGCGTCATTTCCGATAAATAAAACGGCGATGGGGTATAGAGGAGAATGGTGGGGTGAAAGAATGACCATTATTTGGTCAAGTTAACAGAAAGATTGGGTCCAAAATCAGCTTCAGCCATTCCCACCTGTGTGACGACACAGTAACCGAGCCAGGAATGGCTTATGATAATATTGCCCGAAAAAGACGGTGAATTGTGCATCCCCCAAATTGTGTTTGCTTCTACCAGGCCAGTGGTCGTTAAATCAAATAATAAAAAAGTAGAAGGTTGATGAGTGGTTCAGTAGGTTTGAATCACGTACCGCATTCATGTCAACGATGGACAATACTAAGATATGGATGAATACATTTTGTCTCATCTACGCTCAAGAGTGTCAAGAAAAACCTTTTTTTTTTTCTTTTAATCCTTGTTTTAGAGCAGCTGTTCTCAACCTTATTAATGTCGCGACCCTTTAATACAGTCCCTCATGTTGTGGCTACCCCCAGACATGAAATTATTTTTGTTTCTACTTCATAACTGTAGAGTATATGTGTTTTCAGATGGTCTTAGGCGACCCTGGGAAAGGGTCGCGTGACCCCCAAAAGGGGTCGCGACCCACTGGTTGAGAACCGCTGTCTTACAGCATCAAATAAACGGTCTTGTATAATCCAAATGTGCACCACGTCACGGCCTCACCAGGAGGTCGCCACAGTTCCCACAGGTACATGAATCATGAGACATAGCACGCCTGACAAAAGGGCCTTACAGCAGCCTATTAAGTACGGTTTTTATAACATTTTAAACATCTGTAAAGTCTTATCACAAATGAACGTTTGAATCGGCTCAATGCAGCTAAATCTACGTAGTCTAATCATGCGCAATGTATTTACCGAAACATTATATTTGTTCAACAGAAACTTACGTCTTCAATGAAAGTGCTAACACTTGTATTTAGTGTATGTATATTTTTGTGTAGATCTGAGAAGATCTTTGGTGCACGCTCTGGTTGTCTTCCCATTGCTTGACTTCTTCTTATTGCCTCCTGTGTCTGGTCGGGCGGGACGACTTGCTGTGCTGAGTCATCAAAACATGAGTTTTTGATCAGTTCATCCACTTGCTCACACGTGTTGGCAGCAGCTGTAGCAGTTACTGAACAAAATAAAAAGATAAAAGAGTTTAGTAGAAATAAAATTTTCAAAAAAATTATTTGCGTATTTTGACAATTATTTCATTTTAATACTTTTGTAATCAACGGTCGAATTTGAAACAAAAACTCACTTTATAAAAATACATTTGAACAACTTTGAAGCTATCAACAGGTTGACTCTATCAACAGTTGTCATTATCGGCAAAATCAACATTGCCCATTTGTAGCTTTTTTATTCCAAAGTCTAAACTCTTCAATTCTAGGATAATGATTTAACAAATACTGATACATATGAGGAGTATCAGTCATAGCCCCAGACAAAAATGTGTTTGTTATTCTTAAACTAATGAAGCTATGTACTGAAGTTAGAGTTGGTTTAAACTAATGAAGCTATGGACTGAAGTTAGAGTTGGTTTAAACTAATGAAGCTATGGACTGAAGTTAGAGTTGGTTTAAACTGATGAAGCTATGGACTGAAGTTAGAGTTGGTTTTAAACTAATGAAGCTATGGACTGAAGTTAGAGTTGGTTTAAACTAATGAAGCTATGGACTGAAGTTAGAGCTGGTTTAAACTAATGAAGCTATGGACTGAAGTTAGAGTTGGTTTAAACTAATGAAGCTATGGACTGAAGTTAGAGTTGGTTTAAACTGATGAAGCTATGGACTGAAGTTAGAGTTGGTTTTAAACTAATGAAGCTATGGACTGAAGTTAGAGTTGGTTTAAACTAATGAAGCTATGGACTGAAGTTAGAGCTGGTTTAAACTAATGAAGCTATGGACTGAAGTTAGAGTTGGTTTAAACTAATGAAGCTATGGACTGAAGTTAGAGTTGGTTTAAACTAATGAAGCTATGGACTGAAGTTAGAGCTGGTTTAAACTAATGAAGCTATGGACTGAAGTTAGAGTTGGTTTAAAATAATGAAGCTATGTACTGAAGTTAGAGTTGGTTTAAACTAATGAAGCTATGGACTGAAGTTAGAGTTGGTTTTAAACTGATGAAGCTATGGACTGAAGTTAGAGTTGGTTTTAAACTGATGAAGCTATGTACTGAAGTTAGAGTTGGAATTTGATATTGTTGAATCGTAACCACTTCATTTTTTATTTAAGGTTTCCCTAATATTGTAGCTCAACGTGATAATGTCTACTTGAAGTAAATAATGTGTTTGAGAGCATCTGTCAAGTCAATGATTACGAAATCACTTGAGAATATATTTATAAAAATTGCAGTTTTGCTCAAAACTATTTTGATTACATAATATATTCTAATTAAACTAACACATGATAATAGCGTTGGATAGCGATGAAGCTTTTAAGTTATTGTTGATAATTATATTTTACGTATACTTTATTATTGAAACAAATTGTGCTCTCACCAATCTAGTTAAACTAATAACTGTATGTTTAGAATTTTGATCACATTATAATAATGAGAGATTGTTGTTTTTACGTTTTTGTAAGCATCACTGATTTGATAAACGTTTGTGAAAATGACGTCAATAACAAAATGTAAAGGATATTTTAAGTATTAAGGATTTCAGCGAATCTTTACCTTAAATTACATTACTATTGCTTTAAAAAAGAAAGATTTTCCATATGTGTAACTCTTATACAACCTACGGGCGTCAAGGTCACCAGAAAATCAAGGACGCAAAAGAAAGGTAAGGTTGGGAGGTTCGATCTTTGCTAAAACGCCAGGAGAATTAGGGAGCGAATACATCCATGGATTTGACACAGTTTGTTAGGAACATTTAATGGGCTAGAAGTCACAATACCAAAGTCGCTTCTTTCCAAATGACCAGTTGGTTAAACATAGCAGAGAGCGATCGATAGTCGTTGTATCGATATCAGAAAATTTCTAAACAACTTGGGGAACTCCCCAAAATCGATAATCGATTATTATTTTAAAAAATTCGTGAACAAGAAAAATACAAGATCCTCTTCCAAGAACTGGCTTTCTTTAATCGCATTATATGTTGTCCTTACCTGGTGGTCATTCCATTAATCGCAAGAATCCTTTGTTTCATCAAATTAACGTTTAATTGATATTCGGTAAATCTATCGCAGCGGGGTCATTGTAAACACGATTAATGATCACAAAGTTGATGTCTTCTTAGAGTTCATAAATGTTACTTTAAAAAAAACAACTGAGAGACGCAGATTATTGGTTTAGCCATTACTTAAAACTGCGGTGGAGGGGAAAAAAAGGAAACAAAAGTGGGGGGTGGGGGGAGAATTTGTTGGCTGAAAGAGTGAGACCAACAAGTGGTTCCACAAATGAGTCAATCAGTTGGATCAAAGCAAATTTTGCAGTTAAACTGATAGGTTATCTCTAAACAGCTAACTCCATGTACATTATATCTCTTCGGCAAGTCTCTGACTTAGAGAGACGATGGAATACACATTCATTAGTCTACCCTGAATATGTCCTATAAAGTTAGAGGAAGTGCAATTTAAAAAAAAAGTGGGCGCTTTTGCCTCAAAAGCCTTCGACAGCAAAGAAACGCAGAGACAAACACTCGTATCTTGTTGTACAGCTAGCCGTATGGTTTCAACAGTCAACTACATATCTATATAACAAGCTAAGAGTGTTCTTAGCCGGAACGTCCACTTTTTCTAATATTGGCCTTCTTCATATTTCCACTACTTTGTGTATATTTCTTATTGCTTCTGCCTGTGCGCAGTCCTTCCCGTATTTCTCTTATACTCTTGAATGAGACATTAAATTAAGAACGTTTGACTTGTAGACTTACCTATGATAATAAGTATGAAAATCATTCTTTGGGTGATCAAATCCATTTTGATTAGCTTCAGTTGCCTTATTACAATACCTTTTCAGTTGTCTTATTACAAGACCTTTTCAGTTGTCTTATTACAAGACCGTTTTCTCGTATTGTCGAATAAGAATTTACGTTTTATTTCAATCAACGTTAAATTTCAATCAAACTTCAGTAGAATTTGTAGATATATATTTTAATATGTGTAGATACTTGAAATTTCGCTCAGTATGGTATTTGACTTAGGCGTTCGTCTCATACATAGTTAGATCGCGTTAGAATAATGAGTACCCAGCGTTGACCAATGTCATATATTTATAGGGGTGCACACTTTCAGGAGCAAAGTTCTCTAAGAATAAAATCGCCGAGATTCCACTTCTTTGGTTTCTCTCAGCACTAAATGCGGACAGGGAAAGATGCTATGGGTAACTTCATTGTGTGAGTACGTTTTGGTCCCAAGATTGCCCCAAAAACTTTGTGAGTACTCTTCAGGTAAATCTATGCTGGCGTTGAATGCATTTAGCATTTCGGTTTCATTGGGGGAACAAACGGCTCTTTGTGCAACTTCCCGATAGCGATGCTGAATAATGTAATATATTGTCATCGATGCAAGTCCCTCCCGACCAGTCAAAGTCCAGAGTTCACGGGGCGTGCGCTTTTTGCAAGGTGCTGATTGGTCGTAGAGCCCCGAGAATAATCATTAATAGTCTAAATATAGTAACGATACGCCAATAGTAAAGATCTTTTGTTTTTTAAATGGGAAATGCAAGCTTTAATTAGAGGCTGCAATCGTGTAGATCAAACAATGCAAATAAGAAATTAGGTCACCAGGAATTATAGAAACAATCTTAACGATTCCAAGCCGTTTATTCCCAGCATCAGAACCCTATGCTTCATTGTGGCATTTTCCGAAGCTATTTGCAGGCACACACAAAAATTCCACCTAGTATTTTAATTTTATCAGTGACTTAGAAAAGGCAAAGGATCTGTGTGTTTTAAATTTGATAGATATCAAAGAAGACCAACGATACACATGATTGACAGCGTCCCTCGTGACATGACTGACAGCGTCCCTCGTGACATGATTGACAGCGTCCCTCGTGACATGAATGACTTTGCTTGTATTTTAGAATGTATTATTTATGAAGTTCCGTGTTGTGTCACTTTCAACTTTTGTTCAATTTAAATGGTTAAAAGCATTTGTTATTTAATTTTTTAATCAATCAATAAAGCTCCAGTTATAACAACGCTGGAAGTTCAATGTTGTCAATTTTATTTTTTCTCATGAAACTAAAGTTTCAAATTGTTCAAATTCCATTTTAAAGATAATTTTTTAAGAGGCAAAGTACTATTGAAGACTGTGTTTTCCAAAAGAAATGACTCTAACTTCTTCTTTAAAAGCTCAAAATTTAAGCTAGAAAATTCAGTAGGACCTCAAGTAGGTGACTCAGTAGGACCTCGAGTAGGTGAATCAGTAGGACATCGAGTAGCTGACTCAGTAGGACCTCGAGTAGGTGACTCAGTAGGACCTCGAGTAGGTGACTCAGTAGGACATCGAGTAGCTGACTCAGTAGGACCTCGAGTAGGTGAATCAGTAGAACATCGAGTAGCTGACTCAGTAGGACCTCGAGAAGGTGACTCAGTAGGACCTCGAGTAGCTGACTCAGTAGGACCTCGAGTAGGTGACTCAGTAGGACCTCGAGTAGCTGACTCAGTAGGACCTCGAGTAGGTGACTCAGTTGGACCTCGAGTAGCTGACTCAGTAGGACCTCGAGTAGGTGACTCAGTAGGACCTCTAGTAGGTGATTCAGTAGGACCTCGAGTATGTGATTCAGTAGAACATCGAGTAGCTGACTCAGTAGGACCTCGAGAAGGTGACTCAGTAGGACCTCGAGTAGCTGACTCAGTAGGACCTCGAGTAGGTGACTCAGTAGGACCTCGAGTAGCTGACTCAGTAGGACCTCGAGTAGGTGACTCAGTAGGACCTCTAGTAGGTGATTCAGTAGGACCTCGAGTATGTGATTCAGTAAGACCTCGAGTAGGTGATTCAGTAGGACCTCGAGTAGGTGATTCAGTAGGACCTCGAGTAGGTCACTAAGTAGGACCTCTAGTAGCTGACTCAGTAGGATCTCAAGTAGGTGATTCAGTAGGACCTCTAGTAGGTGATTCAGTAAGACCTCGAGTATGTGATTCAGTAGGATCTCGAGTAGGTGATTCAGTAGGACCTCTAGTAGGTGATTCAGTAGGACCTCGAGTATGTGATTCAGTAAGACCTCGAGTAGGTGATTCAGTAGGACTTCGAGTAGGTGATTCAGTAGGACCTCGAGTAGGTCACTAAGTAGGACCTCTAGTAGCCGACACAGTAGGATCTCGAGTAGGTGATTCAGTAGGACCTCGAGTAGGTGATTCAGTAGGACCTCGAGTAGGTGATTCAGTAGGACCTCGAGTAGGTGATTCAGTAGGACCTCGAGTAGGTGATTCAGTAGGACCTCGAGTAGGTGATTCAGTAGGACCTCTAGTAGGTGATTCAGTAGGACCTCGAGTAGGTGATTCAGTGGGACCTCAAGTATGTGATTCAGTAGGACCTCTAGTAGGTGATTCAGTAGGACCTCTAGTAGGTGACTCAGTAGGACCTCGAGTAGGTGATTCAGTGGGACCTCTAGTAGGTGATTCAGTAGGACCTCTAGTAGGTGACTCAGTAGGACCTCGAGTAGGTGATTCAGTGGGACCTCGAGTAGGTGATTCAGTGGGACCTCTAGTAGGTGACTCAGTAGGACCTCGAGTAGGTGATTCAGTAGGACCTCTAGTAGGTGATTCAGTAGGACCTCGAGTAGGTGATTCAGTAGGACCTCGAGTAGGTGATTCAGTAGGACCTCTAGTAGGTGACTCAGTAGGACCTCGAGTAGGTGATTCAGTAGGACCTCGAGTAGGTGATTCAGTAGGACCTCGAGTAGGTGACTCAGTAGGACCTCGAGTAGGTGATTCAGTAGGACCTCTAGTAGGTGACTCAGTAGGACCTCGAGTAGGTGATTCAGTGGGACCTCGAGTAGGTGATTCAGTGGGACCTCGAGTAGGTGATTCAGTAGGAGCTCGAGTAGGTGATTCAGTGGGACCTCGAGTAGGTGACTCAGTAGGACCTCGAGTAGGTGATTCAGTAGGACCTCTAGTAGGTGACTCAGTAGGACCTCGAGTAGGTGATTCAGTGGGACCTCGAGTAGGTGATTCAGTGGGACCTCGAGTAGGTGATTCAGTAGGAGCTCGAGTAGGTGATTCAGTGGGACCTCTAGTAGGTGATTCAGTAGGACCTCGAGTAGGTGATTCAGTAGGACCTCTAGTAGGTGATTCAGTAGGACCTCTAGTAGGTGATTCAGTAGGACCTCGAGTAGGTGATTCAGTAGGACCTCGAGTAGGTGATTCAGTAGGACCTCTAGTAGGTGACTCAGTAGGACCTCGAGTAGGTGATTCAGTAGGACCTCGAGTAGGTGATTCAGTAGGACCTCGAGTAGGTGACTCAGTAGGACCTCGAGTAGGTGATTCAGTAGGACCTCTAGTAGGTGACTCAGTAGGACCTCGAGTAGGTGATTCAGTGGGACCTCGAGTAGGTGATTCAGTGGGACCTCGAGTAGGTGATTCAGTAGGAGCTCGAGTAGGTGATTCAGTGGGACCTCGAGTAGGTGACTCAGTAGGACCTCGAGTAGGTGATTCAGTAGGACCTCTAGTAGGTGACTCAGTAGGACCTCGAGTAGGTGATTCAGTGGGACCTCGAGTAGGTGATTCAGTGGGACCTCGAGTAGGTGATTCAGTAGGAGCTCGAGTAGGTGATTCAGTGGGACCTATAGTAGGTGATTCAGTAGGACCTCGAGTAGGTGATTCAGTGGGACCTCGAGTAGGTGATTCAGTAGGAGCTCGAGTAGGTGATTCAGTAGGACCTCGAGTAGGTGATTCAGTGGGACCTCGAGTAGGTGATTCAGTAGGAGCTCGAGTAGGTGATTCAGTAGGACCTCGAGTAGGTGATTCAGTGGGACCTCGAGTAGGTGATTCAGTAGGAGCTCGAGTAGGTGATTCAGTAGGACCTCGAGTAGGTGATTCAGTGGGACCTCGAGTAGGTGATTCAGTAGGAGCTCGAGTAGGTGATTCAGTGGGACCTCGAGTAGGTGATTCAGTAGGACCTCGAGTAGGTGATTCAGTAGGAGCTCGAGTAGGTGATTCAGTGGGACCTCGAGTAGGTGATTCAGTGGGACCTCGAGTAGGTGATTCAGTAGGACCTCGAGTAGGTGATTCAGTGGGACCTCGAGTAGGTGATTCAGTGGGACCTCGAGTAGGTGATTCAGTAGGAGCTCGAGTAGGTGATTCAGTGGGACCTCGAGTAGGTGATTCAGTGGGACCTCGAGTAGGTGATTCAGTAGGACCTCGAGTAGGTGATTCAGTGGGACCTCGAGTAGGTGATTCAGTAGGACCTCGAGTAGGTGATTCAGTGGGACCTCGAGTAGGTGACTAATTTGTGTTGTTCTTTTTTTTTTATTGCTGACGCTTTTATTTGATTGTTTGCTTCAATTTTTTTAATATTTTCTCAAAATGTGAAGGAGATGGTCGCATTTAATCATTGAATTTAATACCAAATTTTGTTTGGACGACACTTGTCGAGCCGATCTCTAGAACTGTAGTGTAGACAGTGCTAGTTTCTTTTACCTATCTCTAGAACTGTAGTGTAGGCAGCGCTAATTTCTTTAACCTATCTCTAGAACTGTAGTGTAGGCAGCGCTAGTTTCTTTAACCTATCTCTAGAACTGTAGTGTAGACAGCGCTAGTTTCTTTAACCTATCTCTAGAACTGTAGTGTAGACAGTGCTAGTTTCTTTAACCTATCTCTAGAACTGTAGTGTAGGCAGTGCTAGTTTTTATAACCTATCTCTAGAACTGTAGTGTAGACAACATTCGTTTCTTCAGGGACCGGTTTTTTGTGGTGGTTGGGGGGGAGGGGGGCTGAAGGATGCGTCGTTTAATTTTCTTGATTGATCAATTACATTTAAAACTAGCCAATGGTCAACAGCTGGTTTCTAAACAACATTGACTTCTTTGTAAAAAATATTGATAACAGCTATTTATAGAATACACTGATAAATAATACTGTTGTCAATGTTTTCTTTAGTTTTAAATCCCTTGTTACAAGATTGTTACTTTTGAGGATATATATACAATTTAAGAACTGTTTGTCTATGATTTTTTAATAGTTTTCTTTGGGGGGGGGGGGGGCCTGGGATATTTAAGTATGTAGGCATATTTGTGCAAAAAAAGCTAAGTACAAATTTGTGGCAGTTTTTGAACAAATGTTCTTTCTCTGGGAATTTTTGCAAGCAAAATAGAAGATCTTGATGATGTACAATGTAACTGTGCTACCGGTATGACTGTGCTGCCGGTATGGCTGTGCTACCAGTATGGCTGTGCTACAGGTATGGCTGTGCTACCGGTATGACTGTGCTACAGGTATGACTGTGCTACAGGTATGACTGTGCTAACGGTATGGCTGTGCTAACGGTATGGCTGTGCTACCGGTATGGCTGTGCTGCCGGTATGGCTGTGCTACCGGTATGACTGTGCTACAGGTATGACTGTGCTAACGGTATGGCTGTGCTGCCGGTATGGCTGTGCTACCGGTATGGTGCTACCATTATGACGGTGCTACCGGTATGACTGTGCTACAGGTATGAGTCTATGACGCAATAAACTACTTGTTTAAGATACACTATTTAAGCATTCAGGCAATTTCTAAATTTATTTAACTCTAAGATAACTAGCTGATTAACATAGTAAATCACATTATTGATCTATATTACATATCACATCTGATGGGTTGGTTCACATGAACGTGTTGAATCGATGCATCTAGATCAATTCTATGTTCATTCAATGTTAATAAATCAGCTAAATATATCTTTCTAATGAAATGTTTCGGGTGGTGAGCGTTCATGCGTCACTCAACAATTTCTTGGGAGTAGCAATAAATTCTTCGACACCAAAATAAAAGTGTTTTACTGTGAATAGAAAATGTAACATATGTCAATTTAATTTTATCCTGAGTAGAAAGCAATCTTTGTCTAGCGTTGGCAAAGAATTCATTAATTCTCTTCCTACTTCTATAACCTTGAAATTATCTCACAAATTGTGTCCCTTGATGGATCGAAAGGGAAACAACCAAAGGTTTTTTTTAAGACTTTGAAAGACAGAAATAAATGTATAAGAAACATTGACAATATTTGTATCCAAGTATATAATGATGTATGAATTATTATTATTACTATCGTTATTATTATTTTCATCCTCATTGTTATTACTATTATTATTATTATTACCTTACAACTTAAGATAACAAATACAACGTTAAAGGTGATAAAAAGTTTACTTTAGAGAATTTGTTTCTTTTTGGAATATAAACTGCATTGCAAAAATGCCAGGCATATTCAATTCTTCTTTGTCAGATTTTTTAAACTTTAAATTAATCCATTTTGATATCAGATACATAGAAACATTTATATTTTAAAAATATGCTCGAAAAGTTTTTTTAAAATTTCTTTTGGGTGACATATTTTCTCAATTGTATTCAATGACAACAAGACAAAAAATCAGACTTTATTTAACGTTCGTGATTTTTTTTTTCAATGACCTATTAAGTTGCACTGTCATGAAGCGCGTTGTTGTTGTTCGTCCGTCAAATCGACTAGGACCATCCAGTCATCCGGTTAGGGGAGTGGGTTACGGTAGGTTCGTAGGTGGCTTGCCAATCCTATACGTGCTGGGAATAATCTCTGGCACCGCGGGCAGGGGATAGTTGCTGCAGTCGGTGATTTAATAATGTTCTTTCGTGCTTGCCTGCGTGTCTCAATGGTGGCCATTCTACTGGCTTCGTAAGATTTAGCCCCTATCTTGACCGCTGATCTCCACCTGACTCTGTCCTGAGCTGTCTGCTCCCATTTAGTGGGGTCGATGCTGAAGGCCTTTAGTGCCACTTTCAGTGAGTCTTTGTAAAGTTTTTTTTTTACCTCCTTGTGAGCGCTTGCCTGTTGTGAGTTCACCATAGAAAATTTGTTTAGGGAGCCGGTGGTCTTCCATGCGGGCAACGTGTCCCATCCAACGGAGTTGATACTGCATCAGGGTGATGAAGATACTAGGTATGTTCGCTCTAGCGAGAACCTCTGTGTCAGGAACTTTGTCTTGCCACCTGATGCCGAGGAGTTTCCTTAGGCTGGTTGTATGAAAATTATTCAGTTTTTTGGCGTGACGCTGGTAGACTGGCCACATTTCACATCCGTATAGCAATGTTGAGATGACAGCTTCGCTATAGACCTTGATCTTAGTTTATCGTCTGATACCTCTCCTGTCCCCAACAGTGCTGCTGAGCCTGCCAAATATGGCACTAGCTTTTGCGAGTCTGGCATTCATTTCATCATCCATGATGACAGATCTGGAGAGCGTGCTGCCCAAGTAAGTAGGGCCTACTGGGAGCTGGCTGATACAACACCTCAGTCTTCTTCGCGTTGATTGTTAGGCCAAAGTTGTTGCAGGCCTCAGAGAAGATATCAACGCTTTGTTGCATGGCGGCTTCAGAGTCAGTATCAAGGGCACAATCATCCGCAAACAGAAGCTCGTTGATGGTGCTATGTTTGACCTTTGTTTTAGCTTGAAGCTTCTTTAGGTTGAATACAGATAGTTTAAGCCCGTAGACACACCAGCGCACACAATTGAAAGTGTAGACACACCAGCGCACACCATTAAAAGTGTAGACACACCAGCGCACACCATTGAAAGTGTAGACACACGAGCGCACACCATTAAAAGTGTAGACACACCAGCGCACACCATTGAAAGTGTAGACACACCAGCGCACACCATTGAAAGTGTAGACACACCATTAAAAGTGTAGACACACCAGCGCTAATAATTGCATAACTAATACAGAAACAATCAACAGTTGTTAATGTTCTTTAAAAACAAACAAATGCGCGGATTTTCCACCCAAAAATATAATTAAAAAACCAACTATGTGTAAATCTTTCTAATCAATGTGTGCATGTGTTCATTTGATGTTTGCACATCCATATCCATCCCTGTGGTGCTTCAGCCTTCTGTTGGGCTTTGGCCTTCCTCCCATCCAGACCTAACTGATGCTATTCTTTTCCATGTCTGGATTCCCAGATGATGTATATCTTTTTTCACATCATCCATCCATCTAACACTAGTTCTGCCTTTGAACCGTTTTCCTTTTTGGTTGTAGGTGGTGTCCCCTCTTCACTCTTCTGTGGTTGTAGGTGGTGTCCCCTCTTCACTCCTCTGTGGTTGTAGGTGGTGTCCCCTCTTCACTCCTCTGTCATTTGGCATTCTCTCTAAATGTCCAGCCCAGAGTAGCCCGCTGTAATAGCTCTATATTTATAGAAATATATTATTTTTATTTTAAGTACAGTGGAACCCCGCTATAACTCGCCCAGCCATAACGCGAATTCGGATATAACGCGATCGTAGCATGGCTCGCGAAATTTTGTATATTCATTCACATGGAGAAAAAAAAATTACAAAATTATTGAATATTTCAAATCTGAACGATTTTCAATGAAATTACATCCATTATGGATGACCTGCATGCCACGACGGCACGGTAGCATACGGTGTTGATACACTTTTCATGATATAGTGATAGTCTGGTATTATCGGTCAATCTGTATTATCGTTCAAACAAATAAAAATTGGTAAATGTTTTTAATGCACAGTAATAACCTATAAATATATTAGCCATCGATTATTTTCAATATATCTTCATTAATGCATTCCAGTTAATAATCATCTGATGATAAGCCGACTTTTGATCATTGTACATGTATACACGTATATTTTCTCGGAAAAAAGTTAAATATTGTAAAACCGCGCATTATCGCGACCCCGCTTTTAATGCGATCCAATTTTATGGACCCCGATCATCGCGTTATAGCGGGGTTCCACTGTATTAAGATAATGATTTTGATGTCATGTGCAGAGAGAGAGAGAGAGGAATGAAGTTGAGAGATAGATAAAAATGCGGTGCTCTTGCATCGTATGTAGGATTGATTTGAGTTACATCACATTGGTTCGTAGCAGCTGTCTTTGATCTGTTCGTATAAAAAAAGTGAATGAAGTCATATGACGTCATGGCAGTTATTGTGATCCATTTTGGATACATATTTATATTGTGTGAACCTTCAATGAGAATTAAAGTTATATTGATGAAGAGAAGCTCTCCTTTGTCTCGTGCCTTCATAGCCATTCATTTAATTTATAATTAGTAAGTAACAGACGGAAATCAAGCCACAACTGTAACACTGGGTACACATCAGTTACACATAGTACAAGGAGTGTTACACCTGCCCTTGTTTTTATTGCTGCTACTAGTGTGGGATTCTGATATAGACTATACAGTTCCTGGTGGGTTCGTATTCTCCATCTATATTCATCCTTTGTTGGTCCGTATATTTTCCGGAGAACTTTTCTCTCCCATGTGTTTAATGTTTTCTGTCGTTTTTTTTTTTTTTTTGGTTAAGTTCCAAGTTTTTCTTGCGTATGTTACAACTGGTCTGATACAGTTTTATAAATAGTTTTCTTGTTTTTCTAGTAATTTTTTTACTTCTAAGTATTTTCTTACTTCTGAAGTACGACCTGTTTCCAGTTGATATTCTATCTTTTATTTTTGTTAGTAATTCCCTTTTCTATTGAATAAAGTTCCTAGATATATTTGAATTGATTAACTTTTTCGAAATTGTGGTTTCTAATTTTAATGTTTTTATCTGTTCTCCTCTTAACATGGTCATGTATATTATTTTTTTATTTTAACTTTCAGTCAGAAATAATGTGTCTTCTAATTCAATTCGAGCTTTTGATACATCTTTACTACGTTCCTCACCAGCGCTAGGTCATCAGCATATGCAGGGTACTGAAGGGGTTGGATGTAGAGAGTGCCCATTGGTTGTGGGTCTTGGGTTTCCCCACCAGCGCTAGGTCATCAGCATATGCAGGGTACTGAAGGGGTTGGATGTAGAGAGTGGCCATTGGTTGTGGGTCTTGGGTTTCCCCACCAGCGCTAGGTCATCAGCATATGCAGGGTACTGAAGGGGTTGGATGTAGAGAGTGGCCATTGGTTGTGGGTCTTGGGTTTCCCCACCAGCGCTAGGTCATCAGCATATGCAGGGTACTGAAGGGGTTGGATGTAGAGAGTGGCCATTGGTTGTGGGTCTTGGGTTTCCCCACAGAAAGTATCCTGTCATTCTTCCTCGGGTGTCGATGTGTATGCTTCTTATTACTCTCTCCAATGGTAGGTTAAAAAGCAAATTGGAAACTTTCTTGTGTATTGGGGTTATTAGTGCTGTTTCCCATTCAGTTGGAATGTTCTCTTCTTGCCAAAATTGTAGTTATAAGTTTGAGTGTCCTGATTGTGTAGTTGTCTTCTTCCTTAATTAATAAGTTTTGCTGTGATGAGGTCTTCTCCGGGGGCTGTGTGTGGTTTTTCATAGAATTGATTACTTCTGTAGCCTCCTCCAAATTTGGAGAGTTTATTAAAAGCCTGGTCCTCCATGTGGTGGTTGCTAATCTTCATCTTGTCCATTGTCTGCATTCAGTATGCCCTCAAAATTTTCAGCCCACCTCTTCAGTACTTAATTAATTTTCCATCCTGGCTCTCACACATTTGAGGTCTGGCTTGATATCCGGTCTTTACGTCTCTATCTTCATGTACATTCCTCTGTTTCCTTTTCTTGATATGTCTTCTATTTATTTTAGTTTTATGTTTTTCCCATTCCCTCTTTTTTCTTCCTACACATTTTCGTGGCTTTCCTTCCGGCTTCATTCTATATTTGTTTCGTATTTCTCGTTTCCTTTTGTATCATTTTCTTTTGTGCCTTGTTCTTTTCTTCAACAGTCTCTCTTACATTCTTTATCAAACCAGCCTACTCTCCTGTTAGTTTGCAGGAATCCTACTACTTTTTCTGCTGATTATTTCATAGCATTTCTCATCCTATCCCACTGTTCATTTATGTTGTTTTCCCTGTTTATTTCATCCTGTGATGCTTCTAGTAGTTTCTACTTCCTTTTGGTAAACTTTTGCGGTTGGTGGGTCTTGAGTACGTTTTTGGTAATCATAGCGTTTTTCTATTGGATTTCGGCCATTGTGTATTATGCTTATTCTCTGCTTATATTTAACCCTTACAAGTAAATGGTCAGAGTCTGCATCTGTTCCCTGATAGCTTCTTGCGTCTAGTATGTCTGAGCAATACCTCCAATCGATTAGAACAGGTTCAATTTGGTTGTGAGTGATTCCATCTGGTGAGTTCTTAGTAACTTTATGTATATTTTTGTGTGTGGAAACTCTCTTGGTAGCTGCCTTAATTTTCGGGTAAGGTCCCTTTTGCCTTTGCGAGTCCCTCCACTTCCTACAAGCCAGTAGGATTGTCATATTGGTCCATCCCGGGTATTTCATAGCCCCGGTACCCGCCTTATCTGTAGGGCTTTCGTCTATCTACCACTTTGGGAGGCGTTCGGTGGGAGATCGGTGTCAATGTGCGAGGACGTGCACACATTGAAACAAATTTGACGAGGTGAAGAAGTATCACAAATAAATGACACATTGTTTTAACATTTGTCTACGTTTTTTTGTTTTGTTTTTTTACCGAACTTCAAATCTCACCAATACCGTATTTAAAAAGTAATGATTGAGTAAAAGCGTGTAGGTAAGCTATCCCTGTTCCACAGGTACATGAGGGGAAGTGGTAAGTTAAATTAATGTCTGCATGGGATAAGTAAGAAACCGAAAGGGAACTCGTCATAGTCAATGAATGATTAGCCACGTGGCTATTTTTGGCACGGATAATTTTTTCACAAAAGCTTTTAAATCAATTTTTAAATGAGAACTATTCTTAGCACCGGTGCAGCGGGGTGACTGAAGTGGAATCCGACGTATGGCGTAACAATTCAGAGTAGGTTATTTGATTGACTGAAATAAAACAATTTAGTTTTAACTTCATCCAATATTGCTAACTTTTTATTTCTTCTAAACAAAACCCATGCCAACATTGCCATTTCGTAGATCAATTCTAGATTTTTTTTTTTAATTAATGACAAACATTGTACTGTTTTTAGCTCCAAGTTTTATTTCAATTTGCTTGTTTTCATTAATTATTTCGCACTACATGTTGAATCCATTAGCCCGTGAGACTCAAGGGTTCCCAGCCCATGCTTCCTACTATGAACTATCACTATCTTCGGACAACTATGGGGCCTTATGTTTGCTGTCCCCCAGAGCCTCGAATGCCTTAATCCGACCATGCATCATAAAAAGGAACATTTTCAAAGTCATAATTGCAGTTGCGGATTTACCAAGATGACGAATCGATAGGATGTCTTTTGGCAATAAATCCCAGAGGTCGGCGTTAAAAAAAAATCATTCAAATTAAAGAGATTGATTGAGTTGAGACTTGCCATGGTGGGAATGGCTATACATTTAAATACATCCTTAAAATAGAGGTCTTAACCACTACCTCCTGGTTAAGAACCCCTGACACTATATCCTGGCTAAGCTCCCATGACACTATCTCATAATTACTAATCCCCGACTCTAATCTTCTTTTTAAAAGCCTCTGACTCTAATCTCCTGACTAAGAACCACTGTCTTATAAAGTTAATCTTCATTAAAAGTTTGTCCTGCATTCAATAATTTTTTTAAACTAATTTTTTTTCCTATTTTAAGAAAGGTTTTAGAATTCTTTAGTGAATAGATGTCCAGCTGTAACATGTGTGTTGATAGGCCCTGAAGGCAGTGATGACTACCGCTACTGAGACTAATAAGCTCCACTACTGAGACTAATAAGCTCCACTACTGAGACTAATAAGCTCCACTACTGAGACTAATAAGCTCCACTACTGAGACTAATAAGCTCCACTACTGAGACTAATAAGCTCCACTACTGAGACTAATACGCTACTGAGACTAATAAGCTCCACTACTGAGACTAATAAGCCCCACTACTGGGGCTAATAAAGGTTGAAATGAAATCAAACAAGAACTCATTCAATGACATATCTGTAATTCAATTGTATAAATTATAACTCATGAATTCTTTTTTTTTTTAAACTCATTAATGCTTTAAATTCTCACTTGTAAAAAAATCATTCATTGGCAAAAGTTACATATATTATCATCTTGTAACCCGTTTTGTGACACAGATGCGAAAGGTACCCATGATCTACAAATCAAACATTGAATCATATTTTCCTCATTGACCACATCACACATAAAGTAGTAACACCATTGTCCTTTGTTCTCTTTAGAACCTTGGCTAGGTCTGCCTTTGTGGCCCATGTGACCCGTGGCCCATGTGACCTGTGACCCATGGCCCATGTGACCCGTGGCCCATGTGACCCGTGGCCCATGTGACCCGTGGCCCATGTGACCCGTGGCCCATGTGACACGTGGCCCATGTGACCTGTGGCCCATGTGACCTGTGGCCCATGTGACCCGTGGCCCATGTGACCCGTGGCCCATGTGACCCGTGGCCCATGTGACCCGTGGCCCATGTGACCCGTGGCCCATGTGACCTGTGGCCCATGTGACCCGTGGCCCATGTGACCAATTTCTCTTTACAGTTTTAACATTGGACATACGTAACGTCTTTTTCACACTATTTTCTTTTTTGGCTTTGGGGGGGGGGGGGGGGGTGTCAGGAAAAGTTTCTTTTTATAGGGGTTTGAGGTTTCTTTTTTTCTGTTTCATTTTCCTTGTGTTTTGACACGCACCGGTGCGGGGTGAGATTTGTCGCTCAGGAATATAATGCAATAGTGCTTTCGCTTGCTTCTGTAGAAGTCAGAGTGATCTAAATCCTCTCCAATGCTGGTAAAGGCGAGAATAACTGGTGGTGATGATGAATATTCATTCATTCCATACTTTCATGCAGCGCTGTGTGCTGCGGTGTGAGCAAAAGTATTTGACTTGGAATAACACTGAATCCACAAATGAATGATTTCTAGCTGTCAGCCTGACAAAATAAGACCTTATGACATGTCGGTGATGTCATTATAATGTTGACTAATTCATATCAGCAAATTAGCTTTATTTTTTTTAGTTTTCATTCGCTTATCAATTATGACGCCATTAATGAAATATAGGGGAAGTGGGGAAGTTGTAAAATATCCGCAAAGTTTGCCCTTCTCCGCGCCCCAAATTAGTGACACTTCTCTGTTGAATGGTTAGGCATTAGGCAAACGTGAAACATATCATTAGCGACATGCTAAATAGTCATGGAAACTTTGTTCTTTAAAAACAAGAGCGGGGAAAAATTCCCGAAATATATAAATATTGAGAACTGATTATTAAAACTCCCTTCTTATGTCATTGCAATACGAATAACAAAACGTTAAACTTGCGGGTAAAACATAAGCCCCGACCACTGTACGTGACGTAACGGCCCGCGGGTGACGGAGACGAGAGTTGAAAACTACCCGTCAGATTCGTATGTCACGTCTTGGCTGTAGCGTTAAAATAGATACAGCGGTGACTCAGGGACAAGCCCTCGCTCTACTACGGGGTTTCCCCCAAGCTTTGTGAGTCACGGGTATGTAGGACAACAGTTAATGCAGTTCAAAAAAACAAATGTATGCGAGTCAACAACTCTGGCTTAATCCAAACAGCCGGGTCCAGGTATAACAATTCAGGAAGTATTTGATTAAAACGAGCGACGTGTTCCATCCGATGGGGAAAGTGAAAACTGGATAGACCTAAAAAGCGTTCATGAATGCATCGAAGTTGAAGGTTTTAAAAAAAAGATAGCCGATCTCATAGACAAAACATAGATGAAACATGGAGCGTGGCTGAGATATACGCGTGCATACAGCTGGTCGCTGGTCACTAGTAGTTTTCATTCTTCTGATGGACACAAAAATGGACACAAAATTATGTTTAAAATATGCATATAATTATTTTAAGCACCCGGACCCCGTTCCGTTACATTAGCTGGGTCCCGGTATTCCGGGTGTATAATACTCGAAAGTCCCATCTGTCCGGGTCAGTACCCGTTTCAGTACCCGGCTCAGCCCTAATATATGTCTATGTCATATGGCAGTTTGTCCAGTCCGCGAGCTCATTTTAAATCCCCCCAGCCACATAGATTGAGAAATGTGTACTATGCGCATACAAAATAAAACATTTTAGGTGAAAATATTTTCAAACCACATATATTTAGTTAATATTGTTGGGGAATATCGTGAGATCACAGGAGAAGTTGTAACATGGGAAAGGGGGAGGTCATACAAGCTAAGGACTGTGATTGCTTGACATGTAGCAGTAAATTATGTTGAATACATCAGCAGAGCAACCATTTCGGAACATTAGGGACATAACATAGGAAACTGTAGTCTCCTTTATTTTCTCTTGATTGTACAGGGGCGGCGTCGCGGGGTATCAGGTATAATTTCTGAGACGTTAGACAAGATGAATAGGGCAACCAAAAGTGAGATTGTGTCCATTGTCCATCCTGTGTTGTTTGGAGCAGGACACACGATGTGTTGGTTTGAAGCAGGACACACGATGTGTTGGTTTGAAGCAGGACACACGATGTGTTGGTTTGAAGCAGGACACACGATGTGTTTGTTTGAAGCAGGACACACGATGTGTTGGTTTGAAGCAGGACACACGATGTGTTTGAAGTCGGTGGTATTCATTCACATAAAGATGAAAGTGTTTTGTTTTTTCTTTAAGCGTGGCAAAATAAATTCTGGATGACGTCATGTTTCTTCTGGTGAATTTCCTTTACTTTTGAAATTATTTGGTAATAAAATGTTGACCATTGAAAATCCAATTACAAGCAAAGTATAGCCTTAAAAGTGGCTACGGAATGAACATTTAATGTGTGGGGTGGGGATATTGATCGGGATGTGGTATGGAGTAAAGGGAGTAGGGAATGGGTTAGAATGTGGATTGGTTAGAAGAAACAGGAAGCGAAATCAGGTTCAAAGAAACGATATTACTAGGGCTTAATAACCGGGTGCAGTTGTTTTTTTTACACCGGCTCCGGGTATTATGAGAAAATAGTGGGTGGTTCCAAGTGTTACAAAAAAAGTTAACTTCTCATTTGCTACAAAATATACCGGCCTTTACACAATAGTCCTACAGAGTGTCCTACATCCTACCAGTCGGCCTTCACACAATAGTCCTAGAGACAGTCCTACATCCTACCTGCCGGCCTTTACACATTAGTCCTACAGAGTGTCCTACATCCTACCTGCCGGCCTTTACACAATAGTCACACAGAGTGTCCTACATCCTACCTGCCAGCCTTCACACAATAGTCCTAGAGACAGTCCTACATCCTACCTGCCGGCCTTTAGACAAAAGTCCTACAGAGTGTCCTACATCCTACCTACCGGCCTTCACACAATAGTCCTACGGACATTACTAAACTCAACCTGCCGACTTTTAAACAATAGGCATTAAGACAGTCCTACAGACAGTCCTACAGACAGCCCTACAGATAGTCCTACAGACAGTCCTACAGACAGTCCTGCAGTCCTACGCCATACTCGTGGCTCTTTATTGACAAATTAAAATAGTCTCCTCTGCTAAAAACTCAACCTTTTTACCTGAGTTCAACTGTCACGTATGACGCTCGCTGTCTGACAGCGTTTTTCCCCCCTCAGCACTATTAATATAAGGAATGTTGACTAGGGTGGGGGGCGGTTGTGAAAAGGAAGCAGCCACACCAGAAACTAAATATATATAAGTAATATAAGAGATGTAAATTTAATGTATACTTAGGTCTATATTAATGTTGTTGTTGTTTTTTCTTCTTTTTCTTAAAGTTTTTAGTGTAGGGGATAATTATGTAGAGATGTTGAAGTATAAATGGAGGGGGTTGTGATGGAGAGTCGGTCCGGGAATTTTTACAAACAAGTGTGTGTGTGGGGGGGGGGGGGTTGGGGGGGGGGTGATGTAGAGTTGGTTGTGGACGGCAGACTGTAGTTAGTGATAAAGAGATTGGGGAGATATTAAGAGAAGAGTGAAAGAGAATAAAGCGTGGTTTGGGGGGGGGGGGGGGGAAGAATAGTTTCATGACTTTTTTATTGTTTGTGGGTAGATGCTGAAGAGGTTATTCTTAAATAACCCAGACTTACTTTTTAAAATAAATTATTTGTAGTCTGCTGATGCAATATTTTCGTTGTAAAACAATGTTTTATCTTGATGATTCTGTCCTTCTATTATACGGACAAAAAAAAAATCAACAATTTTTTTTTCTTTTTGCAGACAGAAAATGCAGCCCCCCCCCCCCCCCCCCCCCCCCCCCGAGTCCCCTTTAAAAAGGGCTGCCTGGACGGATTTCCCCCTTCGCCAATCTTTAGCCACGCTAGTAATTCTCTAAAAATAGAGATAGAAATATGACCCATTATGAATCATCTCTATGGGAACAGGATTTTGATAGAATCAACAAGGCTAATTTAACTTTATTGACAAAAGAGTTGTTTAATTCATGACCCACTAGTCAGGTTTGGTTGAGTGGGTCAGAGCAGAAGTTGGCCGGAGCCGGTTTGATCCGGTTCAGGTGAACTAGTAGATAAATCATGGAGTAAACGAATTGACTGTTGACGTATCAAAATAATAAACAATATAAATATTAATAAATACTTTCACTTTATTTTAATGACCTGAATATATTGTTTAATAGGCATCACTTCGTTGGTTAAGAGAGATTGCACCTGGAACAGAATAAATTTGGTTGAAAGGTACGGGGTTACATGTGATCGAAAGTGGCTACATTATATTATTAAAAAGGGCTACATTTGTTAAAAGAGATACAAAATAGCTATATATATATTAATTGCTGGGGGGCAACATTTGATTGGTTGGTGGATAGAATTGATTGGATTAGGCTCCAGTTGATTGAATGTGGATAACGTTACGGGTCGATCACGCCACGAGCTATGTATCCTGTTTCCTTTTGGTTGCACTGCAAAAAGGGGGGGGGGGGGAGGGGCGGGCGGGCGAGAATTTTTTTCCCGAACACAAGGACACCTACATGTCACGTGACATAGCTATATCATCGGATATTTTTGTATCTATTTTTATCGGTTTATTTTAGCGTAGACACAATTTTTTTTAGTTGTTTTATTAAATAAGCGGTCATTTATTGAATGCTTCTCTCTAGACCTAGTCGTTTCGTTCTTAAACCCGGCATGTCTGTGACTCACTGAAAATAGTGTTTAATGGTTATACATTAAAAAGAATAATGCCGACCCCCTTTTATATACACCTACGACATGGCTGGGTTTTTTTTTTTAAATTACAATTATTAAATAATCATCTTCTAATTACAAGCCATGACTTTAAAAAATAATAATTAATTTGTAATTCCCGTTTGCATAGTGTTGAGACACATATTTGCGGGAATTTCCGTATTACCTGTTTAGTTTAATTTTGGCATAATGTGTCAAATTTTCCTATTCAATACTCGTCCACGTGATTCAAGGATAATGACAACATACAAATCAAGTTTCGAATCTATTATTATTTGGAGAACAGTTTTCTTATTGAATGTCTATCAAAGTATATGTCCAATTTTAATCATTGACAATTTACCATTGTTGTTTAAGAGTGCTCAGAGCATATTACAGAAACCTGTTCATCTAAGTCTAAGTAAGGACTGAATAAAAGAATGCATCACGGGCAGAAGCAAATGATAAAGTCTCAGCTTAAACTATTTATTTTAAGAACAAACGACCAGCACGCTTGACCATCCCCCCCACCCCACCCCTTCGGGCATCCATATTACTAGGGCACCCATATTACTAGGGCATCCATATTACTAGGGCACTCAATCAATGGTAGAAGTACAAATTTAGTTTTGTTTGACGTTCGATTATTGATTACACCTTGTATTAATGTCGATCGCAAGTGGTGCAAGGAATATAAAACACGTAAGTTTTTTTTTTACATGTCACAAGATCGGTTGACCTGCCAAGTTTTGTAAATGTCACAAGATCGACTGACCTGCCAAGTTTTGTAAATGTCACAAGATCGACTGACCTGCCAAGTTTTGTAAATGTCACAAGATCGACCGACCTGCCAAGTTTTGTAAATGTCACAAGATCGACTAACCTGACAAGTTTTGTAAATGTCACAAGATCGACTGACCTGCCAAGTTTTGTAAATGTCACAAGATCGACTGACCTGCCAAGTTTTGTAAATGTCACAAGATCGACTGACCTGCCAAGTTTTGTAAATGTCACAAGATCGACTGACCTGCCAAGTTGTGTACATGTCACAAGATCGACTCATCTGCCAAGTTTTAATGAGAAGAGAAAATGTGTAGCTCACACTCACTATGAAGTAGATGACCAAGAGAAAATGTGTAGCTCACACTCACTATGATGTAGAAGACCAAGAGAAAATGTGTAGGTCACACTCACTATGATGTAGTAGACCAAGAGAAAATGTGTAACTCACACTCACTATGATGTAGAAGACCAAGAGAAAATGTGTAACTCACACTCACTATGATGTAGAAGACCAAGAGAAAATGTGTAGCTCACACTCACTATGATGTAGAAGACCAAGAGAAAATGTGTAACTCACACTCACTATGATGTAGAAGACGAAGAGAAAATGTGTAGCTCACACTCACTATGATGTAGAAGACCATGAGAAAATGTTTAGCTCACACTCACTATGATGTAGAAGACCAAGAGAAAATGTGTAACTCACACTCACTATGATGTAGAAGACCAAGAGAAAATGTGTAACTCACACTCACTATGATGTAGAAGACGAAGAGAAAATGTGTAGCTCACACTCACTATGATGTAGAAGACCATGAGAAAATGTTTAGCTCACACTCACTATGATGTAGAAGACCAAGAGAAAATGTGTAACTCACACTCACTATGATGTAGAAGACGAAGAGAAAATGTGTAACTCACACTCACTATGATGTAGAAGACCAAGAGAAAATGTGTAACTCACACTCACTATGATGTAGAAGACGAAGAGAAAATGTGTAGCTCACACTCACTATGATGTAGAAGACCAAGAGAAAATGTGTAGCTCACACTCACTATGATGTAGAAGACCAAGAGAAAATGTGTAACTCACACTCACTATGATGTAGAAGACCAAGAGAAAATATACGCGCCAAACGCAGTTGCGTTATATAAAAAATATCATTTAGAGTAATTATCTGGATTTATATTTTGCGCGCTATTCAACTCATTATGGAACCATACTTACTTTCAAACATATATAATTATTTGTAATATACTCTCAATTAGAGACCGACCGATAGGGATTTTCTTATTTCGGCCGAAAACGAAACTAGGCCGAAAGTTAAATATGACTTTTGACCAAAACCGAAGCCGAAACCAAAAGTTTAACGAGACTTTCGGCCGAAACCGAAGCCGAAAGCAAAAGCTTAACGAGACTTTCAGCCGAATTTGAAACTGAAATATTTATATATTTTGAAATTCGTTCACGCATACATTCTGCACACATCGAACAATGATGGGGGAAAGTAGCAATGTTTACATTCTTTTTATAAAAAATGAGATCATCGTGAATATTAATAAATAAACATCTAGCGCAGGAGTCTCAAACTTGCGGCACACGGGCCATTTGCGTCTCGCAAGACGGTATTTTGCGGCCCGCTACATGACAGCAAAGTTTAGTGTTAATGCGGCCAGCACGTTTTCCCCATTCTTATATCTATAATGTGATCCTCCGCGACATTTTTCAGTTGAATCTCACCGACTAGTCGAATTCTGATTTTTTTTTTTTATGTTAGTATAGGTTTGGACGTTGATTATAATGGTAAAACCCGTTTTAAAATAAGACTAAACGTTTTTAGTGTATAGCATTTTTTCAGACAAACATGGCCAAAGTGCGGTTTTGAGAAAAATTTTAAAAGTCAGTTGGTGGGTAATGCACAACCATAATTGTGTAAATCGTAGCAATCTGATACAGTATCAAAAAGTCCCTATTAAAATTGCCGCTAGTGTTTACGTGTGAGGGAAATACCGAGCCTATCCGCTTGGTCTTGGTCACTTCCGAAATAGGGTTAGTCAAGAAGGCCTTTTAGCCTACAATAGCTTCTTCTTTCGCATCAATAATTCGTAAATATGGCCAGCACCTGTCTACTGCTAGAACTCGTTTTAGCCTTCAAAGCCTTCATTGAGAAGGATGGGGTGGTTGTTCCCGTGCTAAGTGATCCCATTACAAGAAGTTACAAGACCATGGTAGCTTGTCAGTGTTGCCTATGACAATGTCAGGACATTCTTTACAAAACTTGTGTTATGGTTCTTACAGAAACCTCCGCCCTTTCTCAACATGCAAAGTACTCATGGACTCGGGGCACACTATTCAGTAGTAACTTAGTAGTAAGTTTACTGGTGCCATTGCAAAGCTACAGGAAGAATTGGATCATATTAGACCTTAAATCACACACAGCCATTTTTCAGCTTTTTGCTGACCCTTTCTCCACCACCACCCCTTTTTTCTTTGCGCTTCAAATGGAGCTGATTGATCTTCAGAGCAATTCTAAGTTCAGGGAGATGAATAGAAAAACAGAAAAGCATGGACATTTTATGAGAGCATTGCCTTCAACCTTCACTGAGATTTCCAGGTTATTCAAGCGGATCAAATGACTTTTTGGGAGTATCTATCTGTATGAAAAGCTCTTTTCCACTACGAACTTTAATAAGTCAAAATTCAATTCAAGGCCAAACTTACTGATGAGCATCTTTAAGCTATGCTGGGAGTCTCGGTTGCTTCCTCACTCAAGCCAAAGTTGCTAAGCTGTGCAGTGGCGTAGCGAGGGGGGGCAAAGGGGGCATCATGCTCCGGGCGCTACTCACAAAGGGGCGCCAAATGGTATATTTTACATATAATATTGTATGGTTTTCGAATAGGGGGGGCGCTAAAAAGGTATTGTGCCCCGGGCGCGAGTTAAGCTCGCTACGCCCCTGAAGCTGTGTAAGAAGAAGCGCTGCCAGGTCTCTGGCAACAATGACCAGGAGGAAGAAAGTGAAGCCTAGTTCACTTATAAAGGTTGGGCAGATTGTAACACTTGTTCTTTAACGAATTTGTGATCGCTTTTTTTTTTTTTTTTTTTTTTTTTGTTGAATATTTGATGCGGTCCAGTCTCAATCAAATTCTACCCCCATGCGACCCCCGGATGATTTGAATTTGAGAACCCTGGTCTAATGAATAAGTTGTCTTTTAATTTAAAAGTAATTAAAATTTCTTTAAAATATTTTTTAAGTACCGGTAGTATAAGTATGGTAGTATAAGTATGGTAGTATAAGTATGGTAGTATAAGTATGGTAGTATAAGTATGGTAGTATAAGTATGGTAGTATAAGTATGGTAGTATAAGTATGGTAGTATAAGTATGGTAGTATAAGTATGGTAGTATAAGTATGGTAGTATAAGTATGGTAGTATAAGTATGGTAGTATAAGTATGGTAGTATAAGTATGGTAGTATAAGTATGGTAGTATAAGTATGGTAGTATAAGTATGGTAGTATAAGTATGGTAGTATAAGTATGGTAGTATAAGTATGGTAGTATAAGTATGGTAGTATAAGTATGGTAGTATAAGTATGGTAGTATACGTATGGTAGTATAAGTATGGTAGTATAAGTATGGTAGTATAAGTATGGTAGTATAAGTATGGTAGTATAAGTATGGTAGTATAAGTATGGTAGTATAAGTATGGTAGTATAAGTATGGTAGTATAAGTATGGTAGTATAAGTATGGTAGTATAAGTATGGTAGTATAAGTATGGTAGTATAAGTATGGTAGTATAAGTATGGTAGTATAAGTATGGTAGTATAAGTATGGTAGTATAAGTATGGTAGTATAGGTATGGTAGTATAGGTATGGTAGTATAGGTATGGTAGTATAAGTATGGTAGTATAGGTATGGTAGTATAGGTATGGTAGTATAGGTATGGTAGTATAGGTATGGTAGTATAGGTATGGTAGTATAAGTATGGTAGTATAAGTATGGTAGTATAAGTATGGTAGTATAAGTATGGTAGTATAAGTATGGTAGTATAAGTATGGTAGTATAAGTATGGTAGTATAAGTATGGTAGTATAAGTATGGTAGTATAAGTATGGTAGTATAAGTATGGTAGTATAAGTATGGTAGTTTAAGAATGGTAGGATACAATTTTGAAAAAAAAAAGGGGGGGGGGGCAAAAATCATGCAAAATAGACCCTTGAGTGCCATTTGCTTTTATAATATAACTACAACCTAGAAAATACACCTACAATAATTATTGTGGCTCTAAAAGAGCCAATTGTCAGCTGATTATACAAGTATTTGAGGTTATAAAAATATCACCCCCCATGTTTCGCGGTTATCGTCATAATAATGCTTTGGATATCGCCGTATTATTATTTAGCCTAGTAACAACACATTAGATTCTCCGTGCTGGTGACGTAATTATGTAACAACACATTAGTCTCCCCGTGCTGGTGACGTCATTATTTCGTTCGGCAACCAACCTCCCTCACCCCCATTTGTGGGGAAAATTATTTATTTTAACCGGGTCTTCTAAAATTGTTATTTTGATATGTGTTAAAATTAGATTAGAGAATGTAATCTCTTATTTAATTAAACGTCTCGTTCCAAAACAGTACACAACAAAGGACGATAACACATGTTAAATACAATAACAAAGAATGCGATACTCAAACCAGGGCTAATGAGTATTGATCAATTTCAATATGTTAATGATAAATTACAAAATCCAAAGAAATATAATTAAAGCTATCGACTCTCAGAATAATGATTGACTTGTACTTGTACAATGTTGTAAAATTGATGAAAAGGAATCTACACACACACCGTAGTCTCGTAGTAAAAATAACACACGCTCACATTATCTCGTGATAAATGCTCTTAACCATAGCACACGCTCTCGTTTGTCTCCTTTCATCATCTGTTTTACTGATATTTCTAGAAAAGCATTACACAATGTTTTCCATTCCAGATTTTTCTACAAAATACGAAGGATACAGACTATTAAATTCATTTAGTTGTAAACAAGGTCAAGGGAGACTATTTTTAGCTATCCACGCCCTAAATGCGGTTTCGACCTTGGGGTCATCTGGAGTTCATTTACATGGAAAGATGACGTAAACACGTCGTCGATATAACAATGGGTCTCGATGGAAAATCGCAAAAGACATCCTAAATAGGTCGCCAAAATCATAAAAGTAAACAGGTCTAATGGTACCCGGGTGCGAATGGCGGCGCTGCGTGTCCGGGTCCATTTTGACTAATCCTATTCGGATGTCAAACTACTACAAATATTTTAGTTAAAACGAAGAATTAAGTTTACAAACGTATAGTCCATTCAATTATCTTTCATTTGATACCCCATTTTGTCTTACAAACCCAACAATAATATTTTTAATAGTTTTTTTTTATCCCAACCTCTCACTTCTGGTACCCGGGTACCAATAGGTGCAGCCATAAAAAAAATAATTTCCGAAATCCGTACGAATTTATAAAAAAAAACATTTCCATTTGTTTGGATCATATAAATTTTTTTTAGAGAACGGTCGCAATCTGAATGTTATAAAAAAAGTTCATAACCCTTCCCCCCCCCCCCCCCCAGTATTTGATTCTGGATAATGACGGATATATGGGCCAAGTTTGGTCAAGATCTATCAATCCGTGTAAAAGCCTTTGTGGAACAAACCCACAAACAAACCCACACATTTTCACTTTAAAATATAAATATGATAAGATATCGTTGTTGTTGGCTTTTTTTTGGGGGGGGGGGGGGGGGGCTGGGGGGATTTAGAACCTGAGATAGGAAATTTATTTACATTTTAAATATAATAGGGGAGGATGTGGACCATATTAGACCGGGCTTTCCCCCAAGCTTTCAACTAAAATTGTTGAATCTGATTTTGTGGCCTTAGGCTGTGAATTGAAATTTTTCTTTCCTGACGTCTGCATCGACATCTCTTTTATTTAACCACTTTTGAAAGGGGCAGTGGGCATTAATTGAGCGGCTTTTACTACTGGGGAAAAGCTTTTGAAACACTGCTCTTGTATTGATTGATTGATTGATTGATTGATTGATTGGATACTTCTATAGCGCTGGTATCCATGCTTTTGTATCTTGTGAACTCAAAAAACGTGTTGTTGTTTTTTTCTTTTTCTTTTATAAAGGAAGGGGAAAAAAAAAAAGAAAAGAAACCAAAGTAAAGGGGGAAATGAAAATTAAGAGCAGATTTAAAAGATAATATTTACATCATTTTATTTCATCTTTTTTATTTCATCTTATCCTTTGTAACTGTGCCCCTGAAACTTCGTAATTATGATATTTTTTAATATTTTATAACAATGTTCCTTTTGTTGTAAGGGAAACTTACTCTTAAAACTTCCCCTTGTACAAAGTTCACTTGCGCTTGAAATCTTGCCCTATTCAATGGCGCTTATTGTAATAGTAGGCTACTAGATTTTATTTAAGGAATTTATATAATCAAATTACATTAATAGACAATAAATTATTTTTAATACCAGTTTCGCAGAATTCCCTAAATTTTTCTATTTTTATTTTGATATATCAGTTTCTTTTAATTAAAAAATTAAGTTTAATTAATTTCACACTACAATGACCGGTGTTGGTTTATTGTTTTCAATCATCAACAAATCAAACTTTTAACCAAGAAGAATTTCAGATGTTGAGTCCCTAAGTACTGAGGGTGTGATGTGTACTGAGGGTGTGATGTGTACTGAGGGCGTGATGTGTACTGAGGGTGTGATGTGTACTGAGGGTGTGATGTGTACTGAGAGCGTGATTTGTACTGAGGTTGTGATGTGTACTGAGAGCGTGATTTGTACTGAGGTTGTGATGTGTACTGAGAGCGTGATTTGTACTGAGGGTGTGATGTGTACTGAGAGCGTGATTTGTACTGAGGGTGTGATGTGTACTGAGAGCGTGATTTGTACTGAGATTGTGATGTGTACTGAGAGCGTGATTTGTACTGAGGTTGTGATGTGTATTGAGAGCGTGATTTGTACTGAGGTTGTGATGTGTACTGAGAGCGTGATTTGTACTGAGGCAGTGCCGTCTTAAAGGCATGGGCCCAGTGGGCACTGGCCCAGGGCCTCACGCTTGTAGGGGCCCCCACGTTTCTAGGAGACTCACTTTTATAGAGGCATCATTCTTTACATATTTTTTTAATGAATATAGAAAGATTTTGACACCATAATTGGATTTAAAATTCCCAATTTCCCAATTTTAACCCACGATATATATCAGCACATTCAAAAATTAATATTATAAATGCGAATCAAAGTTTTAAAACTTTTAAAGGGGAATAACTCTCGTCAACAAGTTTTACTTTTCACTCAGATATGAATCGAAAAAAAATAAGGTAAGAATCAGCTTCTCAGTTCAATGGGGCAAAAAGGTTTGAACTGGTTTTCACTATGTGCATCCTTAAGACCGTTGGCTTGAAACCAATTTAAAAAAACAATTCTTTGCAAAAAAATTACGCAAACAATTATGTTGATTTTTATTAAATAACTTATTCTAACAATAATGATAATTCATCATCCAATGTGATTATTTATAGTTTATTTCTGATGTTTTAAAACTCTTATTGATTTTGAATGATTTTGTTTTTTTTAATCAATAAATTTTAACTTTATTGCATGTTTATTTTTATTTTACCTACATTTTTTATTTCTCTTGGTGAGTTGGTGAGGAACAGGAGCTGTTTGTCCCCCCCCCCCTTTTTCTCATGTTTAAGCATGCGGCGAGTGACCACTTAGCCCCCTTCTCATAGCCCAGATATGTTGTGTTGCTAGGGGGTCCCAGTGAATTGCTGTGTGTTGAGACCCGCTGGTCCTCACTTGTGTGAGACCCGCTGGCTCACACAACCTACTTGTCACGTGATCGACTCAATTAGGCCAGTACTGATGATAATAATGACTCATAGTCAGAAACAATGGAAGTTCACGGTCAAACAGAAAAATGGTTAGTAATACGAAACACTGCCCATGTCCAGAGCGTGTGACCAAGCTTGGGACCAAGGGTCAGCTTGTGAACCATTGGTTGACCAGACGAAAAATTAGCATATAGTATATTAATCATATGTATGACCCAGAGGTCAGCATTAACTGGACTTAGGTCAGCGTTAGCTGGATCCAAGTATAAATAGAGTTGTAAGCCAGTTAGTCGTTCTCTCTCGTCCCTGTAATTACGGTGGTGTAACTGACAGACAAGCCAGAGCCTGGCTTATGACTATTGCTGTTGGAGTGTGTCCAATCAAGTGTCGTAGGGTTGGTAATATTAGTATTGTTGTTAGTTTCACATGTTTGTAATGTTAGCATTTTGTTAGAGGATATGTTAGGATTATAGTTAGTTATCAAGTCGTTGTTAGAATACTATGTTATATGTATGATTAATTAGTAATATTGTAATAAGACTGTAATTCTTAGTTGTAGCTTATGTTGTATCTATTATTCTCTTTACAGCCAGTTAGTTAGTTCAGTTAGTTAGTAGTTAGTTTAGTAAGTTAGTACAGTTCGAATAGTTAGTTTAGTAAGTTAATAGTTAGTAGTTAGTTTAGTACCGTTAGTACGTTAGTTCAGTCAGTTAAATGAGATTAGGCTCAGAGCTATCGAAGCATATGCCATAGCAGAGCTCACTAGACTAGAACTCAGTACTGTATAAGACGTCAGAGGTTAACAGTTTAACCCTGACGCAGTAATTGCACAAGGCAGATAATAACGAGCGAGTAACGCACTAAAGAGATAAGGTCAGCAGACTACCCAAACAGAAGTGTTGTAGAGGTAGCAGAGCGTGGCGAGCAGTTCCTCCCCACCCCCTGCACAGCTGAGTGACCAGTGGCGACCCTTCCAGGGCCTTGTGTGTGCTGTAAGAGTCTGACAGTGTGTATAGCAGACGAGGGAGCAGGCAAGAGAGGGCAAGCCGAGACGACCGTTCCACCGAGCGTCCAGCATCATAACATCGTATTATTAGTAAAGCATTCATTGTATCGATATTAATTATTACTATTTGTATGAGTCTATATATATTTTGTATTGTAGTAATTAAATAATTATTTGTGGCTGAACCACTGGTGTTTTTTAGTAATAGTAACGTTATTGAGAGTGAGGATTAATCTGGTATAACTGTTGATTGTAGTAATCATTCCCTAGACATAGTTCATAGTAGTACTAATCAACGTAGCGCTAGGGACCTTTATCTATATATATATACCCCCTGTTCTGAAAGTACCAATTTCGACATTCTGGGGACCAGATATATATAGATAAGAAATAAAATTTTCGACACTGTGCCCAGGGCCTCCTATGTTGTTAAGACGGCCCTGTACTGAGGGCGTGATGTCTAATGAGTGTGTGATGTGTACTGAGGGTGTGATGTGTACAGAGGGTGTCATGTGTATTGAGGGCGTTATGTGTACTGTGGGTGTGATGTGTACAGAGAGTGTCATGTGTATTGAGGGCGTTATGTGTACTGTGGGTGTGATGTGTAAAGAGTGCACAATGTGTACTGATGTGGGATGTGTACCGAGGGCGTGATGTGTACTGAGGGTGTCGCAAGATATGGCATTTACCTTGGGCGTCACTATAAG
Organism: Omphiscola glabra; assembly: GCA_964017045.1. NCBI lineage: Eukaryota > Metazoa > Mollusca > Gastropoda > Lymnaeidae > Omphiscola > Omphiscola glabra. The sequence continues at coordinate 66,483,591 of OZ024794.1, forward strand.
GGGGCGCAATGTCTGTGAAAAGGACATACATTTTTAGACTTAAAATATAAAAAAAAACTATAAACAATTTTTTCCCTTTAAATCATTTATAAAATGGAATATCGAGCAATGGGGGTGGGGCTGAAAATTTGACAAAACTTGTATACAAGTAACGCACTTTATAAGAATCTCAATTAGTACTTCCACACCCCCCCCCCCCCCCCCCCAAAAAAAAATAAACCAACAAGGCTGGCAACCGTAATTTTTTCCGCTTTTACACCGGAGCGGAGATTTATTTCACCAACTATTCCAGAATATATATTATATATATATTATGCACCAAACGCACCTACAATATTTTTTTTTTTTTTTTTGAGAATCTCATAGAGCGCAGTAAGCCGGACTCTTATATCGTGAAATCAGTGTCATCATATTTCCTTGATGTTGTAACCTCACGGTGCAGGTTGGTTGAAAGGCATTCATTATAAATGTAACAAACAAACAAAAATGTTTTAAAGATCTTTAATTTTGTGGGTTGTTGTTTTTTTTTTATTAGGCAAACATTTATTTTCATTTTATTTTATTTTTTTGGCGTGCGGCATTGGGTTAAAGAGATTTGAGTGGCTGCAGACATGTTACATTATTTAGTGTTGATTTTGAGGCTACTTAATTTGTTTTAACATTGTTCCTTGTTATGTAAGAGTTTTGAGTGAAAGTCTGAAGAGCTCCACTGAATTCGATCTCCTCCATCCTACCAATGCGATGGAAACCTTTAACCATTCTCTTTGCGAAGAGCGTATTCCTCTAATTACCGTACAGAGGCGTAGCGTAAGGGGGGCAAGGGTTACAGATGTACCCGGGCGCCAGCTAGTTAGGGGCGCCAAAATGTGCTTTGGTATTATTTTATTGATGAAAATAATGGGTTTGAGAGTTGAAAAAAAGGAAAAGAGGGCGCTTTAAAATGAATCTTGTCCCCGGGCGCGAATCTTGTCCCCGGGCGCCAAACACTCTAGCTACGCCTCTGTTACTGTGTTAAGTTATTAAACCACTTTTTGCGAAGAACGTATTCCTCTCATGACCGTAGTAAGTTATTAAGCCATGTTTATAGGGCCTACATTTTATCAGTTCAGCCTGATCGGAAGTGGTTGAGGCATTCATTTTGTAAATGATCAGGGCTGTGCCTTCTATATGTTTGGTTGTCTTCACATAAGATTTGGTTGTCTTCACATAAGTTTTGGTTGTCTTCACATAAGTTTTGGTTGTCTTCACATACGTTTTGGTTGTCTTCACATACGTTTTGGTTGTCTTCACATACGTTTTGGTTATCTTCACATAAGTTTGGTTCTCTTCAGATAAGTTTGGTTCTCTTCACATAAGTTTGGTTGTCTTCACATACGTTTTGGTTGTCTTCACATAAGTTTTGGTTTTCTTCACATAAGTTTTGGTTGTCTTCACATACGTTTTGGTTGTCTTCACATAAGCTTTGGTTGTCTTCACATACGTTTTGGTTGTCTTCACATCAGTTTTGGTTGTCTTCACATAAGTTTTGGTTGTCTTCACATAAGTTTTGCTTGTCTTCACATAAGTTTTTTTGTCGTCACATAAGTTTTGGTTTTCAGAGGTCACCAAACTATGGCCTGCGGGCCGTATCCGGCTCACGACATCAGTTCATCAGGCCCGCCGACGGTACTTGAATTTGCTTGATAAAACGTATGGAACACGAGGCGTTGTGATACTTTTTAAACTTTATGTTTAGAATACTAGGAGATCTTCACATGAACATTTGAAAGCAATTCTATTGATTGGATGCAGCAATTCCAAACCAAAATTTGATGATATCTTGAAACCCAAACGTCAGTTTCACAAATCTTACTAAACTTTTTTTCGGATATATGCCCACTAGGTCTGATGTAAATATCTTTTTGCTAACGTCGCCTTCTTTGATAACTTTTTAGGAAATAAATATGTTGGTAGTCATCGTCTTTTGTGCATTGCACGCCACTCACCCATGATTACATTTCACGCCACTCACCCATGATTACATTGCACGCCACTCACCCATGATTACATTGCACGCCACTCACCCATGATTAACACGGAATAATAAACTTAGTTTTTTTGTCTTTTTTTCCCCAGAGCTTTTATTCTTGCTTGCAAGCATTGTACAGAATGGTTATCCGGCCCTCTGTGGAAAAAGGTGTGATGAACCCTGACATACGTTAATCTGATACCGATGATATATTTTTTTTTAAATATAAAATGCTTTCAAAGGGAAGCCACCGCAATAAAATATTCCTTTAATGAAAGATATTTAAATTTGTGTAGTTACCCCCATCTGCCCAATGTCTTAATGAACATTTATTTGTTGCAAACTAAATTTGTATGCCTATCTTTTAGAATCTAATCGGATAAGTTTGTTTGTCTTTCTTCAATTTTTGACGTCCTTAACTTTATAAAAATTATTTTAGTTCTGAGCTGCTTTTACGTCTGTTGTTTGCTCGCTGCCCCCATCATTAATAGACAAACATCAAACAAGTTCATAGTTATTACACTATTTCCACTATTTCTCTTGTGAATGCAGTGGGAACAAAAGAAAGTTCGTAATTAACGTTGCAAGATTAAACCTTGGAATTGTCATTAGACGAACCCTCTGTGTGTGTGTGTGTGTTTGTGTGTGTGCGTGTGTGTGTGTGTGTCTTTGTTAACAAAGGGGGGTGGTCTTTGGACAATTGATGCCAGGGGTGACTTCTTTCAAAGTCTGAACATAAACTGTTTCAGTTGTTATTCGTTATGTTGACAACTGTTGTTTCTAAATAAATCTTTTAATCTGCTTTATATTCCTTTATTCACATCTTTACCTCTACCCCCACTCCCCAACAGCAACCAAGTAGAAAGCAATGATGCGCCCTTGTGACCTTGACAATATACGGGGGACTGCCTTCATGGCGTGTGAGGTCAATAAATAGTTGAACAAAATATGCTTTGCCTTGAAAACAAAAAAGACAAAAAGAAGCAAGGACGTTTGGGCTAAATGCATTCTTCAGCTGACAATACACACACACAAAATTTAACAAAAGAAAGAAACAGTAATTTGAAATTAAAACTTTAATTGTTCCCAGATCACAACGACAATGTAGCTCCCTCGGTTTCTGTGCAGAAATAAACAAACTTCTGAAGTCAATTTAAATTATGCAGTTAGGGCATCAAGTGACACTACCTCAAAGATTCTAACAAGTAGTGTTAAACTTAATGGTACATCACAACCACATGCTGCTACTTGAGTGTATTTTTTACACTGTTTGGCCAATTTCTTCTATAGCAATTAAATAAACAGTAATTAAAAAAATGAATCAAAATATTCATTTTTTTTAAAATTCAACTGAAAAATGTTTTGACAGGTTCCAGGAAAATTTATTTGACATCCTAAAAAGCATATGCCTTACATTTACATTGGAATGAGTATTCATTGAGAAGATTATTACGTGCAGTCAAGTCAATAAAAGTAAGGTATTCACCACAAAATATGTCTCTGGTTTTCTCAGCAAATAAAGGCACACAATATTAACATCTGCAGGCAATTTATTTCTTCAAGATATTAGAACATATGTGTCCAGGGCCGGCCTTAGGCCACTGCAACCTATGCGGCCACAATGGGCCCCGCACTTTCATAGACCCCGCCCCGAATTTATTTTCTAATACAAAATCTTAATTTTCACTTATTATCTTAATTCCTACTCTGAATGGGCCCCGCGCAATCCGTTTCGCATAGGGCCCCGCAATTGTTAGGGTCAGCCCTGTATGTGTCAATAAACTTTACCATGATTATGATATGAATGTTATGTTATAGAAAAATGGTATAGATTATGAGTCATTATGTCTGAATATTGAATAAAGACTTTAAACATAGACTTCTCCTACTTAGTGTTGCCTCAAGTCAGCGCCAAAATTTAAGGATGTCATTTTGATCCCAAACAAGATTTTAAAATACTAAATTCACCAAAAATTTGTTTCACATAAATTAAGACTGTAATGCCGTTGATCAACTCTTTTTTTATATTCCTTTTTAAAACAAACCTGGTTTGGACAGTATAACAGTTACTTATATGAAATAATTGGACATCCCAAACCTAATTTAATTTGTTAAGAAAGTTTGCATTTGTTATAAATCATTAGCAGGTTACGTTTATTGATAAATGTTGTGACTGGCAACAATACTTTGAATTAGAAGACCAAGGCAAACATTAAAAATACGGGTTATTCATAACTAGGGCACTTCTGATAACACACTTTCCTTGCTTACAGATAGATTGATCAGTTTTTAAATAATTCATTTTTTTATAAATTAATAATTTCATCATGAAAGTAGCATTTTAAGTATTACAATTATTTTGCAAACATTACATTTTCTTATTGATGATTTATATTTGTTTGTAAAAATTAGGGCGGAGTTTAACATTCATTCAGGTGGGCCTATCTACCGCCCTACCTATCGTCCTACCTATTGTCCTACCTATCGTCAATGCAAATTTAGAAAATACAGCACGTACCAAATGGAATTACAGATTTTTAAAATGCATATTTAAAAAAAGTCTGGAAGTGGGATGGGAATGTGCAGGAATATGAACTTCAGCACTTAAACAAAGGTGGGAAGCTTGTGTCGTCATTATAATATTTGTCTTGTATAATAATATGTTTTGTGCTTTTATTTGATTTTAAAGTGTTTTTAAAAGTTAAAATTGTACAGAATCAATAACATTTGTAGTAACAAATGTAGTAAATAACTTTTGCAATGAGGTACTTTTTATCGTACGATTTAGACAAAGTGGGGGCTTAACACAATTGACATATCAGTAGGGTCAATCTCCTCTGTTGACATATCAGTAGGGTCAATCTCCTCTGTTGACATATCAGTAGGGTCAATCTACTCTGTTTCCATGTGCGTAAGTAAGAATACTTTTTCACCATAGAGCTTTTGTAAATTTTTGGGATAATTTTTGTCAAACTGATAATTTTTCCACCCTGTTTGGGATTCATTTAGGATTTCGGGGGTAAGAGGAGTGTAAAAAGTTATCAAGTTGTGTGAAAGTGAAATGTTTGAATTGAAATATCGCGACAAAAGCCATGGGGGTAGTATTTACCTTAGTTTAAGGAAGAGCTGTTAGTTGGAAGACAGTATGTTGATACCAGGAAATGTTATTGTATTGACATGTATTTGGATTTAAAAAATGTCGTTTCAAAATATTGCGACAGAAGTAAATGTTGGTGCAGACACCATACCCAACTGGTTAACAAGCTTTTCTTGTGAGGTCTGTGAATTTCTCCATATGATTTTTGACACGTTAAAATTGGAATCATTACATTTTTAGTAACTTGTTGTTTAATGAAAGGCTCACAATTTGGTTATGCTGTTCATTGGAAATGATGTTGCCAGAAGACTAGATTATGAAGATGTCATGATTGCTTAAGCAAAAGCCAGAATAATTTGCTTTTAGAATAGTGTACTAGTTACGGTGTCAATTAAATTTTAATTTGTCTCGAGTGCCAAAATTACTAAGGCCAGCCCTGCTTCAAGTAGTGCAAGAAGAAATAATAATCATATTTGCTTCTTGTTAACCAGTATATAAATACATTAAAATAATTACCACAAAAAAATATAAGATCAAAAAAATGTTGAGTTGTTCAAAATAATTTCCAATTTTTTCCTATGATTACAAGTAGCAGAAAAATAAAAGTTTAATAACTATTTCCTTATTTACAGAAAACCAAAATTCTGTAGGAAATTAATTAAATATTCAAGTTATGTTTAAAAAATAACACTTAAATTAACCACAATATAGAAATTCAAAGTAATGGAATAATTTCCCCACTAAAGGTGAATAAACAAGACCAAGTCAAGTGTGAGTTGGATACATGAATTCAGACTAAAATAAACAAGGGAACTCAGCTGTATATATATAATGAAATAAGATTTGTCCACTCTTTGAAGATTATACAAATGATAAAGTTATGAATATATTTTTTTAAATGTATTTTTTAAAAATTGACTTGCCCCTGAGCAAACAGTTCCACCATAATGAACTGTTTAGCACCTTAAGACACTATAAGACACCTTAAGTTTCTATTTGAAACTAGAATGTTGGGTCATCAATATTTAAGTCAGGTAAAATAACAATAAAGAGAATTGTAATTTTTTTTTTAACGGTTATTAAAAACTCAGTAACATAGTGGCCAAAAAAAATCAGTAGTAAAATTTTCAAATGACATCAAGTTTGTTCCTGAAAAATTTGTGTAAAAATCCTCCAAATTTATATCACTAACTTTTGTGTAATTAATTTTATAAAAAATAATGTAAGAATAAAATACTACTATTTAGTACTATTATAAAAAATATTTTTAAAATGATCATAGCCTCCCCTGAGCATGACTTCAAATCAATCAGTTCTTGATAACTCCAGGTTTTGTTGACCCAGTTCTCCTATTTTAGAACTCAAAGAGTCGGTTAGCATGATAAATTTTTAAGCTTGTTAAGTTATTTAGAGTTTTGTGTAGATTGCATCTCGCTTTCTCTTGAGCCGCACAATCAACACTATCAATGCTATGCTGATGATCACACACATGCAGATACCAACAGCAAGGGCAATCCAAGATGCTTGAAGGAGAAAACAAAACAATTCATTATATTAAAAGAGATTTGAAATGAATTGATAGTTTAAAGAATAAAAATAGGACAGAGTCTCACAGTCTTGAATGAATTGGTCAAATGTAGGAAAATGGTTACAATAAATCTAAGTTGTTTATATGAATAACTTTTTTTTTTTTTTATTTGCAAGAATAAAATCAATAAAATTAACCAAAGTTATCTTACCAGGTGTCAGGGGTGAGTTAAATGCTGAGATATTTTGCAGTTTGCATTCTGTCTCCCAATCCAAAGGTACAGTGTCTTTGGTATATAACATGAAATCATTCAACTTACAGGGATTTGGGCAACCTGTTTGAGAAGTTCAGAAAATAAACAGTCATCAAATAAACTGAAGCTACATGCAGAACATACGGAAGAACATATGCAAAATACCTGCATGGATTGCCAAAATCTAAACATATATTTTTGACAAATAAATTTCAAGTCTGCATGCCTTGAATTCTTAAATTCACATCTTAGGATAAAAAAAAAGTTTGGATTTAAAGTTACAAAATTTTTCAAACTTAAATTAAGGTCCTTTTTTTTCCTCCTAAATTGTTTACTGTATGCTGTAAATAATATATTTACATTTTGATGTTTTATTCTGATTGAATATAGATCTAAACTTGTTCCTATGCATTCAGGTTTATCTGATATCCTTATATTTTTTTGTAAATATATAAACTAAAAAGTTATCTTGCAGTGCCTTGTTATGGAACAAGATTTGTGACCCAAGCCCATTTATACATTACTACATTTTAAACAATGACAATACAACTTTCTACCAACACACCAGGTACATTTAGTTCATATGGCTCCCTCGTTGTGTCATTTTTGTAAAATATCTTGACAATATAATCATCTTGGACTTTATGCAGTTCAACCATTACTAAAGCTCTATAAATAGGACTGTGAAGGTCGAACACATGCATGGCAGACAAAAGAGCAGCTACTGTTGTGTCGTGCTGAAAATGGTTTCAAAAGTCAGTTATTTCATTTGGTACTTGCCTAGAAAGTAATAATTATTGAATTTTATTATATATGTTGAATTGATTTCTAAGTAATCGAGATTAATTTACATTTGAGGAGACCATGCAAAACATTTTTTTTTAATAAATGAGTTATCTATCCTGGTTAATTAAGTGTCAATGTACAGTATTTTGGGATTTTAATGATTAAAAAGCATTATGTAAGTCTAAAATTCACCATTTCAAAATATATAAATGCTATATTCGCTATATAAATTAATTTACAAAAACTCATTTTTATCTAAATCAAAAAGAAGTTTTGATTGATTGATTGATTGGATACTTCTATAGCGCTGGTATCCATGCTACTTTAGCATGCTCACTGCGCTATGGTGTCATCAAATCTATTAAACAAATAAGTCTTTAAATTTTTCCTAAATAATTTTATGTCCTTGTCAGTACTCCTCAAAGATGGAGGTAAAATATTCCATAACTTTGGCGCTACCGCTTCAAAAGAGCGCACTCCGTACGACTTTTTTCTGTGTTCATCCACACTGGGAATTTTCAATAAGGACTGAGTTGAGGACCGCAGGTTCTTTAAGGTTACATGTTTATAAAGCAGTTCTTTCATATATTCTGGTGCAGAGCCTTCTAAGCAGCTATATGCCAAGGACAGAATCTTGTGGTCTAGGCGCTTACTAATAGGAACCCAATGGAGATCTCGTAGAACTGGGGTAATGTGGTCTGATCTCTTTTTCCGTGACACAATGCGTGCTGCAGAATTTTGCACCCTCTGGAGTCTCTGAATTTGATTCTGAGGCAAAACCCACAAACAACTGTTACAATAATCTAATCTTGACTGGATTATAGTTACTGCTACAGCATTTGCTGTTCTCTTATTTAGTTGAGGACGCAGCTGACCCAGGGCGTGTAGATGACAGAAGCATGCTCTGACAACAGAACTGATATGTGGAATCATACTGAGTTTACTATCAATAAAGAAACCAAGGTCTCGGACAGTGGAGGACAACGGTATCTCTGATTCACCAACTTTTATTGATGTTACTTAGCAGGGTTTGCAATTGGACTCCTCATTTATTAATTGAAATGCCGACCATTGGTCAGATCAAGTGAATCGATGAAGAAGGTCAATGAGTCAGATCAAGTGAATCGATGAAGAAGGTCAATGACATCTCTTTAAAGTTCCTTATTTAAGAATTAAATTAAAATAATGATTGGCCTCAAACCACTTACAGCAGAGTACATGTAAAACTTGGGATTGGGGACATCAGTTTTGGTGGCTGACAGCATGTTGCCAATGATTTCTTTCAGCAAAGGGCCTGGTGAAACAAAACAGTGTTTGTAAGAGATGCTAATCAATCTCCTCCAAGCCTATATTAACCATATATACCCAGGCCTGTTCATGTGCCCTCAGGGAAAGTGGGCTGCGAGCGCTTTAAACGCAGCATTTTCGGCCGACCGGGCGTCCCCCAAGCCAAGGGGGAGCTTCCTGGCGTGCTTCTGCACGGTCTGGCGACGGGGAAACCTGCCGTCAGGCCGTGTGGGGGTGTGCCGGGGGGGGGGGGGCACTAAGAGCTTGCGCTCCGGCCCACCGACACCATTTCGCCATGTGACATATGCCCACACACCCCTAATTTTGTTCAGAAGAGAGCCTGAAAAGTATATAACCTGCTCTTAAGTGAACCCTATGAAAATAATAATAATATGGCTGTGTACACAAAATGAAACTAGACTATAAAAAATAATTATTGTGTGAGTGTTTAGAGTTAAAACCTCTAAACATTCAGTATAATGTATAAGACAGGAACTGGCTTGCATGTCTAATCATACAGAACTTTTCCAAAAATAGATGACTTATGCTTGGAAAGAAATATGGGTTGGCTTTCTTTTTGCATGCATGTATTATGCTACAAATAACAATCAACAAGTTTGCTAAAAGTGCAAATCTTGAAAATTTTGAAAGTAATTATAAAAATGTGAAAAGGTTGATATTATTGTACATCCTTCGTATGCGAAGATGACCAAAGCAATTTTTGACTTGAGAAGAAGCCTTGACTTGAGCTGCATTTTGTTTAAAGTGAGGGAGAGTTGCTTAATTTGTCAGCCTCACTCTCTCGTCATTGCCTGTTTTATCCAATGGCAAGACTTAGTCATGACGACTGGAAACAGATATTCATTAGATAACCAGCAGATTAATAGACCAAAAAAACACAAACCATCGCAATCTGTGTATGCAAAATGCTTGGTTAAGCTAGAGACCAAATACAAGATAAGACATTTTAGCCACAAGCATCCATCAGTTAAAAACAATAAATTATCCCAATTAAAATTTAATACAATAAATATTTATTGCCAAAAAAAAAAAGATTGTAGTGAATAGCATGAGGAAATAATATTGAAATATGACAAATTGTGGATATGATTTATTTCTTTATCTCAGCTCTCAGTTAGAGTTGGTGATATAATTTTACAAAACTTAACTTACCTCCCTTGAGCTTTGTCATTTCTGTGTTGTAGGTAAGTAGGTCAAAGCTCAAAGTCCTCAGTGCATTCATTTTAGTCCAAACTTCTGGTGTCACCCAGGCATTCAATGTCAAATTGTGGGAAAGCTGAAAATTTTTATAGTTAAAGTGACAAATAGTTTCATAAATTTTTTTCTTTCATAGTTTTATTCATTTTTTTTCTTTCATTTTATTGTGGAGGCAATGCATGAACTTACCATCTACTAAAGTTACTTGACAAAACATGCATTACAGTAAAGCCCTTTATGAGAATCCTGATTAGTGCTAGACTCCCCCCCCCCCACCCTATGTGCATTACCACACACTTTTTTTCACGCCACTGAACTATATTAATATTCTAATGTTCCACCCATTTTACACCATAAATTTATTAAATCATATTTAAACTGAGACTATTTCTGTAAAACAAAAGAAAAGATTATGCAACAAATGCCCTTGCTGTATTTTTAAGAATCTCACTAAGCAGTTGAACTCACTGTTACACCAAATACCTTCTTTCATACATAGACAATTATATTGATTGATTGTCAGTTATTCCACGTGAAATCTTACAAATTCAATTAATTGTATGGTTGTACATAAATACTTGACCAATTATGCAGCTTTTAATATTAAAACTCTTCTTAATAATCGAAGGATTCAATAACTTTTTTTATTCAACATATACAACATCCAATAAATTATGCCAAATAGTAATCTTTGCTGAATAGATTCCCCCAGTCTGACCGTTTAAACGATGCTGCTGAGTGCCGTCCATGGCTTCACTTGTAAATAGTTATGGAATGGTTGAAGCGAATATAGATTTGTTTTTTTGTTTTTTTAATTCATGTAAATTTAATTTTTAATTTAATTTTTAAGTTCATTATTATGTTTGTTAAATTGTATGTACAGCATGGTGAGCCCAGCCCTAGGCTGGTGTACCACGCTATAGAAAACTACCAATAATAATAATAATAATATTAATAATAATTCATGCTTCTTCTAAAATTCAACCACATTTGGGATTATCATAAAAGCTTTTAAAAAGGATGGTCTCAGTACACTGAATTGTATGTTGATGGTTGTATCAATTTAGAAGATGGATCAATTGCACCACATATCGCACTGTTTGAGAATCGCTGCTGATAAGACAAACAAAAATGGTTCGGCAAAATTGAGTAGTAGCCTGTGTATTCTTATGATATAAAGTAGATTTTTCAGTAATAGTTTATCTACCTCACAGAAAAGAGTATCTCCTACAGCCCAGATATCTTTAATGCTTTCTTTTTTTATCCCTGTGCTATTTTCAACCATATCGTAGAAGGCCTGTTGATTTAATGCACATCTCATTAAACATTTTTAAAAAAAAAAGGATTTTGTGCACAAAAACTGAGAAAATAAATATTTTCCTTTGTATAAAGTGATAGAAATATAAGTTAAACATTAAACAACAAGAAAACGAAAACGTTTCTAATAATTGTGTAACTTGAAATATTTTTTCTCAAAACCAAAGCAGTTAATATTAATTTTTCCTTTTTTTAGTTGGTAAAAAAAAACAAAAGAAGGTGGATTAAAATTTCAATTTTAACTCTAAAAAATGAAACTTCGACAAAAAAACAAAACTACTAAAGCTAATAAAAGGCATTATTACTATAACTTGTAAGAGAAACATAAAATGAGAAAAGGAAATTTGAGGAGTACTTTATTTTCCTGCTCTTCTTTTTGTATTGCTGGTGATGCCAACACTTGAGCTGTCAACTGATCATATCTTGGACATGGGGCATCAAGGGCCAATTTCTGTCATAGGGATGAAGAGACCATGTAAAAATCGTGTTCCATTGCACTGAAGAATTGCTTGAAATATCCATTTTAAATGTGTTAGTTGTAGGGAAATGCAGAATACTTTAGGAAGTTATATAAAGTAAGTAATTGTATTTGTATTGAATTCAAAACAAGTCTCATATATTTAGAATGACTTTCGTTTTTAAGAATTAATTATTTAATTTGATGGAAAATCAAATTAAACTATTTTTTACATACATGCTATAAATTTTTACGTATCTAGCTAATATTAGGTAAGTCATAATGCCAATGTAATGGGTACATGTACACTCTTTTTAAGATCAATTGAGTTTTTTTGTGTTATTGTTTAGCAAAACTCAGTTGTCTAGTAATCATTAGGGATGTTTCTTTACTTGAAGTTACCACATTAGCATTGCAGGTACAATGACTAATTCATGAACAATTTTCTTGAACTTGTAGTGTGACAAGGTAAATTGTCACCTTCTCATGGTTTTGTGATAATGTAGTTTTAATTTGAGAAAATAAACATGAATAGCTGTTATTTGAGTGTTTGTTCATTCAGACATGATAGAAAACCATTGCAACAACGGCTTTGTCCTGGCACTCCATAGCATCTCAAAATAACACTAAAGAAAACATATTTTTACATTATCAGTCTTAGCTTGTGAGGTCTGTACTGGAATAGGTTGCCACAGAAGATCAGGATTCCAGATCTGACTTTCTTGAGGTGTGTATAAACCAGCCAGGTGACTGTAGGCGGACATAAGACATCTCTCAACACTTGAGGACTGTATAAGGATCTGAAATTCACATGTTACACAATGTGTTAAAATTGTAAATATCTGAGAATGAGTAACCCTGTTAGTGCTTATAACTTTTGAGTTAATTTTTTAAAATATGTTGTTTAAGACAAGTTTTTTTTCTTCTTTAAAATATGTAAGAGAATTTAAAATGTTATTCTGACCTGAAATAGACTGTGAGTCATGAAATACTGAGACAAATTAAATGTCAAAAATACAGACAAAATATGAGAGAACCTTAGAATAGCCCCAAATTGTTTAAAGTGCTTAACAAAATTTGCTAGGTAAAATTGCCAGTATACCTCATTATGATCATAATATGATGTGTTCAGGAAGCCATTATAACGCTGTTTAATGTAATGTCCTAGTTCATAATGCTGTACTTTGCCAAGCTGAGAGAAAAACATTTGGTGTCAATTTATAAGACTGCAAAAAACACTATTTTAATTAAAATAAAACACTTTGTTTTTTTAAATAAATATAAATTCTTAAATAAAGCTTGTTTTTAAATATAATTAAAAGAAATTTTTTTAATAGGTAAAATTAAACTCACATTTGTTAACCAACCAAGTCCATCTGGCCATGTGTTAGCCGGTTGATTATTATCCAGTGGGTATACTGTTGTGGGACTGCGATCACCATGGCGATACAGCTGGAATAACAATTGTTTCATTCCTTAAAACTATAAAATAATTTAATCAAAGCTACAATACAACTTACAATCACAGACTATCCTTGACTTTCAAGCTGACAAAAGAATTAAATTGTTTCTTAATGTCTTAAATATTTTTTTTTATCTTTAACTTTAAATTACTTTTAAAAAAGTATTTCCTTTAACTGTCCTCGCTTCACAGAACTGAACTTCAATAAAAGTAACCACAAGTAAACCCTCTAGAAATTTCTGAAACCTAATGACTTGTGAATTCAGAAGCACAAAACATTTTTTTTTACTATAAGTTTTTTATGTTAATATTAAAATGATATACGGTAGCTCACCACACTGACAAGCTTCAGTGTATCTGGTGGTGAAGCCAACACAACTCCACACAAAATGCAAAGCCAGTAAACAATGGATAACATGATTTTTTGCATCTGTACTAATAAATGAACCTGTTGTGGATGTATAAATTAATAGCAGTTCATTTGTGGTAAATAATATTATCCAATGGAAGCTTAGAGAAAATAAAATTTCATTAGGTAACAGAGATGTAAGCTGTATATTTAACATTGGCTCAATTGACCTTTGCCAGTCACAATCAGGCTGTGTTGTAGTCTCACTTGTTTTTATCTTATGATATGATAAGTGGGCAGTAGGTTAAAAGCGTGTCAGACCTACTCTTGTGATTGCCTCTTAAAAATTGTGACAAGGAGATATTCAAGAAGATGAAGTGTACTAAAAAAAACTTTAAAAGACTTTGATTATGTAAAGAATTCTAGAAATTTTATCAGTTTTCATGGTTGGTTAACCATATCTAACAGTTGCAGATGCTCTGGCATTGTGAAAATAGAATTATTACATTTTTTTTAATGTAAAAAATCCAAGTAAGTTAAGATAAAATATATATTAGTACCATTTACAAAATCAGTTCCCAAACTTTTTCAGTCATGGAACCCTTGGGTCTCGAGAAGAGATTCCGTTTATAACTCTAAAACTGCAAACACAAATTTGATAGAAAAAGATTATTATAGAAAATATGGAATGTGGGAGACTGTACATGATTGAAATTTTTCATTTCTCATGTCTGTTTGGTCAGATAGTGTCCTTCACCAAAAATGCAAAAGTACTAGTAAAATTGGGTGTTTCATTATTATTAAATTCTTGAGAGTCTCCTTAAATTTTTACCATCGTGTCTCCAGCCCCATTAAATCACATTTATTCAATTTATTCCAATCAAGATCTTGATAATGCATGTAACAATTTCTTCAGTCTCAATAAATGTGAATTAAGTCAAATTTAAAAAACAATCATGACAGTGTGATCTAATGCAGTCTCATAGGTCTAAACTAGTGAATAGTGACATCACTTATGCAGTCTCATAGGACTAAACAAGTGAATAGTGACATCATTAATGCAGTCTCATAGGCCTAAACTAGTGATCAGTGACATCACTAGGAAGGTGCGGGGGGGGGGGGGGGGGGGTTGCGCTGGCCGCAAATTTGGGTTACCCAGGGTGCCAATTCTATCAAATAAAATTTTCTGACAAATATTCTAAATCTAAATTTTTATGGACAAGCAAAATATTTTAAGGAAACATATTTCGAGTTAAGTATTTGAAACTATGCAGGAAAAAATATCAAACACAAGAACTATGACTCTATGTATTATTAAACACATGGAAGAGAAAAGTTTTCCAGAAAATATATGGATGAATAAATATGGATGGAAAATATGAACCAACCAGGAATTGTATTGTCTTTATCAGGATCACATGCTAGTAGCAGAAATAAAAAGGGGTAGGCTGGGCAGGACACATAGAGAGAATGCCAACCAAACGACAGGGGACTGAAGAGGGTACATCACCAAAACTCCAGAGGAAAACGGCTCAAAAGCAGACCCATGGCTTAGATGGATGGATGCTGTGGAAAAGTTCTCCAGCAGTTAAGAATCCAAAAGATTGAAAAGAAATGAATTATTTAGGTCTGAGAGGAAGGAAGTGATGAGGTAGGCCAAAGCCAGACATGGGCTGTAGTGCCACAGGGATGGATGGATGTACTATGTCAATTATCAAGTATGTATGTTTCTATTACCATGACTCTATGGCATTTGAACATGATGCATGAGCCTATTTTTAAGCGATAGCTTATTGTATGACATTCTCACCAGTTTGCTCTTCATTGTGAGTAAAAAGATTTAAAGCAAGTTTCAAAAAATGTTTATACATTATTTTTTTTACAGAGATCCTAAAGATTTACTGACCTCAACAAACAAGTAATTTTAGGCCATTTTTTTTATGTCTGTTTGTAAATTTATAGGTGGTTGGCAAACCTGTGGTGACACTAAATGGAAAATTGCAAATTTTACAAGGCGCACTCAAGTCTGTTTCACAACATATCTAAGTTAAACACAAGAGCAGGATGCCACCAGACAGAGCGCCACCAGATCTAAATGTCTTGAGATTGCCACAAGAGCAGGGTGCCACCAGAGCATCTATTGCAATTTTCTCTAAGTTAGTCACGAAACTTAAGTCTGTGATGCTATAAGCGGGTCATGACTTAATGGTGTTCATTGCTTTAAAAAAAAATGAAAAATACGCTCCTATGTCAATACTTGTTATATATTATTGTATTAAAATTAAATGTGAGCGATTCCATTTTGTTTATTATAATAATTGTCATCATTTATATGTTTAGTCTTTGTGCTCAATAGTCAAGGCTTCGGAGCCAAAGATTAATTACTATTTGAAGTTTTAAAATTCATAACTAAATGGGACTTCCTGGAATCTCTCCCAATACTCTCATTAATTCTAAAATTATTCCTCACAATCTGATTTTTTTTCAACATGATTTGTGATGCAAAATAGATGTTACAGATTTTGCAAATCCGTTCTGGCAGCAATGTTATTATTTTACTCACTTTACTTTCCCCTGATTCTCAAAATATTGTATTCCTACTTTATCAATATCATTTATCTTGACTGCACATGCAACTTGAAACTTGTCCTTGTTCCATACCTGCAACATGATCACAAACATACCGCCCTAGTCATTTGCGACAAACAGAATCTACAAGTAAAGAGAGGCCAGCTTTTGACTTCTCTTGCACTAACAAATTGTGCTAACATTCTGAACAGCCATCTGCAGTGCACAGACAGACCAAGGCAAGCACTAAATAATGCTTATACTTATATTGTTAAAAGCTTAAAAATTATATGAATATTTACACTCATTTACACATTTAATTTTTAAAAATAATTTAATAACCAGTCAATTTTTAAGATTAAAATTGTAATAGAGAAAACTTGATTGTTGGCATCAACTAATCTATCCCCCCTCACCCTTGTCAAAACTTGCAAACATTTCCAACCCCATTCCCTATTTTGTTGACATAATTAATGGACGCCTCCATCTGTGGCTTCATGTAAGAGGAGCTTTTCAAAAATTAAACTTATAAAGAGATAGTTGCAATCTAATACCAAACTGTCCAATCTTTCTGGTCTTGTGGTTTTGTCAGTTAATTGTTAGGGCTAATTTGAAGAATCCAGACTTTGTTGAAGTAAATCACAAGAGTGCATCTTTGAAGGCCAGAAAAGTAAAGTTTAGTAACGCATAAACTTTTAATTTTAAGATTAATTATTAATATTTCAAGAAAAAGTCATTTGGATGCATTTTTGACTGTTACATGAAGTTACACTTTTGCTTTTTTTTTTTATTTTTATTATTTGCTTAAGAATTAATCTACAAAAAAAAAAATATATATATAATTATAAGCTATTCTCACCATTCTGAATGATCTGTTTAAGAAATACACTAAGCAGGTCACTGGTCATGCAAAGAAGGAAAAAAAAGGAGGGGGTGGCACCAACCCTGGAGATGCCTCTTCTAGTTATATTTATTATGCAACTTATAATTAAGAATTGAATATAAATGATAGAATTGAATAGGCCAAAAAGACGGGGTACTGCGGCTAATATAATAAGCCTAGGCCTTTCTAGCTTGCTTTACCATTATTAATTATAGTATAAGTATTAATTATTAATAATAATAACTATAGTATGCTGCTTAAAATTAAAAACTTACGTACACTGTCACTGGGGTACAATAATACTTTCTAGCATGCTTTACCATTATTAATTATAGTATAACTTAGTATAAGTATTAATTATTAATATATATGCTGCTTAAAATTAAAAACTTACGTACACTGGGGTACAATAATTTGACAATCCAGTTCAGTAGGCTTAGCCTTGTTTCATTGTTATTAATTAAATATTATTTATTATAAAAATGTATCTCGTCTAATGACATTACTAACTAATGATGTCTATGAGTATGATGAGTGTTCAGTGTTGTTAGTAGTCAATAGAAGACTATGTTGATTCATGTGTAGAAATACATTAGGTGCATTTAAATGTTTGGTATACCAAATGTTTTCATGTTTATACGTTATTTATTGCGCTGCAATATGCTAATACACCAATTCATTACATTGGTACTCGACAGCTGTTAATATGCTGTTTATCTAATTTAAATAAAATAAAAATAGTAGAGGAAAAAAATGTGTAAGGGAGGCAATGCTATAATTTACTTTGGCGGTGTAGCTAAATATTTTGCAATGCCAAATTTTATGGTATTGTTCTCATCAAGAAAAAAAAATTGAAAAAAGGTAACTAGATAACAGATGATTCTTTAATTGATCCAAAATGAATTGAAATATGTTTTTATTAAATTAAAAAGACAGTATGAGTATATATTATTAAAATTAATAAAGTTAAACCAGAACAATATTAATGTATTATTATTAAAGCATGTTTACGTTACTTTTTCAAGCTTAAAAACCATTTGACATTTGAACAAAATGTATGTCTATTAAATATTCCGCTACTTTGATGTGTAACGGATTCGCCTTGATCGTGCTGATCTTTAGTAACAGTGATGTGGCCTAGTGGGTGTTATGTCCGCTCGATAATTTTTTTTTTAATGCTTTTTTTATCCATCAAAAAGAAAGGAAAAAAAGCTTTCAGGGAAAAAAGGCAATTTTCGACTAAGTTGCTTTGACTTTAGTTGTATTTTATTTGAAGTGGGGGACGACTGGAAATAGACCAGAATGCGATGAGCCGAAGTATTTCTTGTACTTGTACTGTGTCGCAGGAATTGTCGGAATTTTCATTGTGTCAAAGAGACTCAATGTCACAACACCTACGGGACTCCTTCTCCGGGTCTGAATTCAGAGTTTGCCTTCCCTTAGCTGAGTTGCCTTAACAAAGTTAATGAGTCCCAGCTACCCGGGGTGCTGTTGGTGTTTTTGCTGGTCTGTGCGTTATGGGGGGATTGATCTACAGACGAATAGTTTGGGATTGACCCAGTTCAGACCGCTCAGCAACCCACCGCACGTTTTAACAGGTAATAGCTTACTGAAGGTCATTATGTTTTCAATTGTTCCTCTTTATGGCCTAATTTAAACAATTTATTTGTCAATGCAGAAAGTATCTACTTTTAAAGAGTAAAGAGTCTTTGATTGATTTTGTAACCGTATAGAGGGAAATGGCATTGGTCATACTAAGCTGTCTTATTATAAATAGCGACACCTAGGTAGGTAGCCTACGTGCTCCATAGCAGTGGTTCTCAAAGTTGGCGATAGCGCCCCCTGGGGTGGTGGGACAGTACGGGGAACACTTAAGTGCTTTGAAGACTTTAAGATGGCGTTGGGATCCCCAAAGTGGGCGCTGGGAATTTTAAATCAAAATAAAATTATATTTGTCATTTCATGCCACGATTTTACGAAGCAGTGTTCACCATCCAAGACTGTAAGGGAAATTGACCAAGGGGTTGCACCCCCCCCCCCCAACTCCTTATGAACGGCCTGGGAGCGTACACGCTGAACGTTTTCTCTCTCCACCGTTATAAAAGGCTTAGGTATGAGGAAATCCTATTTGTGCTTTGGGTATACGTTCAATAATTCATTTTTCGGGAATTATTTAATGGTATTATGCTATAAATTATATTTTGCCGGCTAGGGGGTTTTTATTCTCTATATCTTAGTATATTTATTGCAAGTCTATATCTTTAGAGGATATTGTAATATTAAGTAGTTATGGGAGTTTTCACATTCATCAATGGGGGATTCCAGCCCTCTTCTATTTAAAATATCTCAAAGACCATTTAAATTAATATAAACGTGCATCGTAGATAGTCGAGACTAAAGTGAACAGGCACATAAGACTTCTAGGTTTTGATCTGGTATTTTGGCTTTTATTCGGGTTGGAGTCTCTAGGGATTGTCAAATGACAACAGGAAATTGGCCAGAAGTTAAGTAATAGACAGGCCTGGTCAATGTGTTAAGTGGTTGCTCTCTTGTATGTTCGAGCGACCCTATTTGTAGTGCGCTCGCAAATGGGCTTTTGTGTTCAAAGTTTTTATCACATCCCTATAGTGCAACAGTTTTCATCGCATCCCTAAAGTGCAACAGTTTTTATCGCATCCTTAAAGTGCAACAGTTTTCATCACATCCCTAAAGTGCAACAGTTTTCATCGCATCCTTAAAGTGCAACAGTTCTCATCACATCCCTAAAGTGCAACAGTTTTTATCACATCCCTAAAATGCAACAGTTTTCATCGGCAATATTTGGACGTTTTATATTGTCTTTTTTCTAAGAACCAATAAAAGGCTATAGTACTCAAGATCTGCATATTTTTTTTAGTTTGTAAACCTAAAATAGAACATATCTTTCTCCCCTGGAGTCGAATGGAGAGTTGGAGCATCAGGACCGCGTCGAGGAACTTCTGGGCCCCAGGCAGCTGACAGAGTTCGGGTCCCTTTCGTGTTTCAAACATTTGCGTATATTTTAATAGCTCGAAATAAAGACAGGTCCCTATCTTGCTCGGCCATGGCTGCCCCCCCACCCCCCACTCCTTAGGTGCCTGTGAGCATACACGCTGAATTTGTTGGCCTTGATGGAGAGACATCGGACGACTAATTTATCGTGCAGTAGCACTAGCAGCCATAAACAACACTAATCCTAATTGTAGACTATTATATATATCTAAACCGGCGGTTCTCAACCTTTCTAATGCCGCGACCCTTTAATACAGTTCCTCATGTTGTGGCGACCCCGAGCCATAAAATTATTTTCGTTGCTTCTTCATATATGTAGAGTATATTTGTTTTCCGACGATCTTAGGCGACCCATGTGAAAGGGGTCGTTCAACCCCCCCAAAAGGGTCGAGACCCACAGGTTGAGACCCGCTGATCTAAACCATGTGAGCTGACAACACAAGTGCGTAGAGATAATCAACGTTTGCTTTGCAATGCTTTCATCAAACACCTGATTGCATGAGTGGATCATATAACATTTCATTCTGTAGTACTGAAACTGGAAATTCACAAAAGGTCTGTGAAGAAATAATCATACCAGAAATTAGTGGGCTTCTGAGTTAAAATAATATCAATATTAAGTTAAGTTGTGTAGCATATCAAAGTCAATTGATCACAGAGGATATAATTGCTGAAACGTTACCGAAGAATTGTGTCCCCAGGCCTAGGCTCCACCAGGGCCATCATTTCAGGTTTTTACAGAGGGGGGGGGGGGGTACCAAAACTTGGCCGGCTTGTTGAGTTGTTTATTACTGGGTGCGCCACAGGAAATAGCAATTTAAATAAAACCTGAAAATTCAGTGGGGAGGAGTGTGCCCCCTGCCCTACCCAAATGACGTCCCTGGACCCCACCGTTAGTGTGGCTTCTGGACCGGGGGCCAGCCGGTAAACTGAGCCTGGTTCAGAGCGCCCCCAGGTAAATTTGGCTACGGTACTCAGATGGGTCGGGAAAACCCACAAGTAAACAGAACTTAAATACTCTGATGAGCACACTTTCCAGACAACGAATCCATAATTTTGTGCTTCTTATAGCTTATGAAGGTTTTGTCACAGATTAAGTTTTCCATAAAACGTTGTACTTGTAAGACAACTATAATAAGAAGCGGTTTTTTAAAACAAGAATTAAGTACTTAGTAGCATACTATTGCCTCGGATACAATAAACGTCACCAGTCTTGCGACAACAATCTCAGTCTTTCTTAATTTGACATCAGAGTTAAGCTGCAAGCGCCATAATGGCCGTCTCAATTTCTACCAATTCCATCTGACCTAGAAGAAAAAACTGAAATCGTATAGGCATTTTACGGTTATTTGTATATGTTGCATAAAGGCTGCACCTATTGGTGCCCGGGTACCAGAATTGAGAGGTTGGGATTAAAAAAGATTACAAATATTATTGTTAAGTTTGTAAGACAAAATGAGGTATCAAATGAAAGATAATTGAACGTACTATACGTTTGTAATCGTAATTATTCAGTTGTACTAAAATAAACTACCCCAAACGACATCCGAATAGCATTGGGTCTAATGGTACCCGGTTGCGAATGGCGGCGCTGCGTATCTGGGTCCATTTTGACTAATGCTACTCGGGTGTCATTTGTAGTAGTTTATTTTAGTTAAAATTAAGAATTAAGTTTACAAACGTATAGTACATTCAAGTATCTTTCATTTGATACCTCATTAGGTCTTACAAACTCAACAATAATATTTTAAATCGTTTTTAATCCCAACCTCTCAATTCTGGTACCCGGGTACCAATAGCCACTTCGTTGCATAAAATTGAGCGATTTGTTTTCATTTTCTTTGATGGAAATACTGATTGTGTGATTTTATTTTTTTAAGATCGTTGCAGTTGGTGACGTAGAGGTGACAGTTTAGTAAAAAAAATATCTTATATTCAGTGGAATACCAAATTTTAGGGAAACGATATCATGGATTTTGGAACAGTAGGGAATTGTTGTATTTCGGTCCTCCACCATAGCAGTAAGAGCTTCTTGTTGCATTCCAAAACATTGTAGTTGGTGAAAGTTGGTCTTAATGCTGTTGTCCAAAAAAAAAAAAAAAAAAAAAAAAAAAAAAAAATTTGCTTTCACCATACGCCACGAAACACGGTGTTAAGAATAATTTACCAATGAAAACGTAAAGAAAAGTAAAGCTCTAGCTCAGTGGTTCTCAACCTTCCCAATGCCGCGACCCTTTAATACAGTCCCTCATGTTGTGGCGACCCCCAATCACAAAATTATTTTCGTTGCTACTTCATAACTGTAGAGTATATGTGTTTTCTGATGGTCTTAGGCGACCCCTGTGAAGGGGTCATTCGACCCCCAAAGGGGTCGCGACCCACAGCGGTTCTCAACCGCTCTAGCTAAACATTAATCATGCTTTACAAATCTCAGGTATACTTGTAGCTTGATCAAATTTAATCCGCTAGCGAAGTAATTAAAGATCTAAATTTTAAATAATCTACTATATTTTACATTTTAAATGTGTAGGCCAAATTATCTTCTATAGAAGGTCATGAAAAATATTTTTATGACAATTTTATATTATAATGGGGTAAGACAGGGGGCGCCCATGATGGATATACATCCTTAAGGAGGCGGTGGCCGGAAATAGTTTGAGAACCTCAGCTCAAAATGCCTACGTTACTGAGTTGTTTTGTTTTTTTTTCAAAATTTTGAATTTGATGCTTCTCTCCTGAAGTCACATCAGTACCAGTGTTCAACATAAGAAAATCATTACAGCAAAGAATGAAGGTTGTAATCAGTTTGTGATATAAGCTTTCCCATTCAGATATTCTGCCAACGCTGTTGTTATTTTTAGCATATTTTAATAAGGAGTTGGACCGTGTCACGTGAGCTCTGCATGTCAGGGGAGACGACCCACCCTTGTAAGTATTTCTTTGGTTAGGATATTTTTCCATTCACCTCGACACATCGTGGCCGATTGGTGTTTTTAAAAAATCAGAAGATACGCTTGGATATTATTTGACTTTGGGGCTCTTCATAAATTGCACCAGGCATCTGGGGTGGCGGGTGGACCAAAAAATAATGACGATGATTTTACCCGGGGGATTTCTAACTGTTGTCACAAATTTGTGATTGATTTTTTATGTATTTATTTATATTTTTTTGTCGGGGAGAGAGGGGTCAACAACAGTCACGCCAAAATAGTGTGACGAAACTGTACGTTAAGGATGAAAGCTTTTTAATGCAATAATTAGGGGTGGCTGGGTTAAATGCTGTCGAGATAGTTAGTTACACTTTTATTAATATTGATTGTATTTACATAGGTTCTCTTGTGTAATTGTGTGTGGATTGGGGATGGGGGAGTAACTCCTCCATTGAGATATGTGTTGACTTGTTAGTTTCCTGGGTTATAAAATATTTAAAATGATGTCATTCCACTGGTCTTAAATTTTTTTTTTCAATTAAGAAAAACAAAATAGTTAGATATCTTTTGGCAATTTGATAGTATGGAAAGACTGAAGGAAGAGCAGTTCCTTTGTTACTTCCTCTGAAGTGGCTACAAACGTCAAACAACTGCCTACCGGTTTTACCCATAATTACTTTTTGGCTAAAATACAATGTCTTAGCACGACAAACAATCCTGCTGGTCACACGTTTCTTGGTAGCGTAATACATCTGCCTAAAAACAACACCTGACCTCAGCCACTTCTTTTCCGCACTACGCCGCTCTTTCTTGGTACTGCGTAATTCTTCCCTAATGGTCGCATACCAGGGAGCTGACCGCGCTGACCTAACATTACGGCGGGTGAGGGGGGCATGCCGGTCAAGATGTCTCACAGCTGTGACCAGGTCGATATGCAGATTGAAACTTATCAAGCAGTTCATTAGTGTTAAGATGCTGCACAATTTCCTGTGACGCAACTCTCTCAAGAAGTTTAGATACAAAGGGTAGGTTAGAGATAGGGCGAAAATTCTTGTAGTCGTTTGGTTCCAGGTCACTTTTTAAAGCAGATGCTTAACGACCGCCGCCTTGAAGAGAAGTGGGATTGTGACAGACTGAAGGTTACTATTCACAATGTTAACCAGTACAGGAAGCAAGATTTCCAGACAGTCCAAAACAATCTTGATTGGGATGGGGTCAACAATGAAACATGCAAGTTTAGATGGCATGACGAAACATCTTAACTGTTAGTCGGAAACTGGAAAAAATTCCACTAGATCAGGGGTGAGCAAACTACGGCACAGCAACTGCTATTATGCGGCCCTCCAAGGCATTTAGAAATTTTAAAAATTTCTTTTTTAAAAGTTATTTTGTTGACTTTTACAGAATTTCATGTACCGTTTTGATTGTTAAAATGTTTGATCAAATTTCTTTCTAATTTTCTTTTTTTTAAACAGTCATTGACTTTTGTCATGTAATGCTAAAATGAGGATTTACTGATTTTAATACAGAGAAATGTTTATCGACATGTAAAAATTGGACATAATATACATGCGGCCACCCAATAGCTTTATAGTTGTCAATGTGGCCCTCCGCACAAAGGATTTGCCCACCCCTGCACTTGAGAGTTGCCTCCAAAGACATTCTCCACTGCAGAAAATTCACAACGTTCCCGAAAGCTCTTTCTGATTATTTTCATTTTTTTTTACTGCAGCTTGCTCGCTTCTCCTACCAGGCAAAACAAGGAGTGCTGATTTATTATCGAGAAGGTTATTCTCCTACTTTTTTTTTTTTACTAAACAAAGTGCTCGCATTGTGTAAGAACTGCAATATGTAGTAGGGAGATATTTTACAGGGCAACGCAGTAATAGTGAAAAAGTGGGCGGGGGGGGGGGGGCATTTCTTTCAAGTTAAACACTGAATAAACACAGTTATGGATAGATCCAGAAGGAAACCAGAATAGAAAAACACCAGTAAGTCCACCATTTTTTTAAAATTTTCGGAAATAAATTATATTCATATGTCCAGGAAACATTTTCATTGATCAATTTAAATTGTTTTGCATGAAGAGCAATTGAACGAAGGATCTAAGAATTCTTCTTCTTCTTATGTTTGAGGGCCCACGATCAATTTATTGATCATTCTGGCTCCTGATTTGAATTCAAAGTTTTCCTTCTCTTAGATGAGTTACCGTCCAAGGACAACGAGTCCCATCCACCCGGGAGTTGCCGGAATGTTTCATTGTACCAATATTATCCGCCTATCGGGACTCCATCTCCGGGTTTGAATTCAGAGTTTCCTACTCTTAGATGAGTTGCCGTCCAAGGCTAACGGGTCCCATCCACCCGTGCTGCTGGTGGTGTGTTTGCTTGACTGGGCTTTGGCGGGGATTGAACTCCAGACCATCAACTTGAGATTTACTCAGTTTAGACCACTCGGCCACCCAGAACTAACTTGCTATTCAAACAAAAAGTCAAACATTTATTTCCAAAAAAATACTAGTTTGAACAATGACATTTTAAAAATGAATTTGTTGAAATATCCTGTTATCCATTGTTACGACCTGGATCGTTAATGAATTCTGGTCTGGCGACACGGCGACTGTGAGATGTTTTGCTAGCGTAAAGATTGTGGGGTCAGAGGTGAAATTGGTTCGTGTTGAGCAATTAGTGTAGCTGGGTTGGGGGGGGGGGGGGGTGAACAGACTGAGGGGGATAAAAGCTGTGAGCTGGTTAGTTGACGGTAGTAGAGACGGGAAGAGTAGACCCAGGAGGTGGTTGACAGAGAGTAGAGCCAGAGCCAGTAGTAGATACAGGAGTTAGTAGAGACAGGGGCTCAGAGTAGATCGTTAGAGTAGTGTAGAGTCGACAGTAGTTAGAGAGGATAGAGTATTATTATCTCCATTGATGAATTGACATTGGCATAGAATAGATCATGTAATAAAAGTACTATTATTGTATCTTCATTGGATGCTGTCGTTTTGTTCTTTATTGGATCTGATGTGACAGTATATTCCTCAACCTTGTAGAAGACCCTAGACTATCGAAAGTAGACAGTAACGGATAAAACGGTAACATTTGTGAAACTGTAACATCCATATCACTGAATGATAGCCGAATGAAACATAATATTTTTATTTTATATATTAACTCAGACATAAACTACTCACAGTATTGTTTCTGTTACTTTTTACAGTCAAAAAATTATTTCTATTTAAATGTATTTGAGACTTGAGCCGGTCACTGAAGAAGTCAATAAGGAACTTTAGTAGAAATTGTGGTGCTGACAACATTAGGCTAATTATTGTGTCCATTGTGGCTTCATCATTTTAAAAGATTCTGAAAATTTAAATGAATTAATACACAATTCAGATCATGTTATAATGCTAAACAGCAGCCTGGTGGCATTATCACGTGACGTATATTAATGACTATGATTCTATGATTCAAGTGAATAAACAATATCGACGAATGTCAGAAGTGAATTAATTTAAAGAAAAAGGTCTGTAAACAAGCCAAATATAAATATTATTTTTATTGTACCTGTAAATATAAATAATGTGTTTCCAGACAAATCCAAATAGGAAAACATAGATAAATTCTGGGGATCAAAGAATCAGATGCACCTGTTATTTCATTGACCTAATTGTTAACATGGTAACAAATCTTTTGAGACTAAATTGTGAAATAAATCTGTGACAGCCATAAATGTAATTTGGAAACAAAAACATCAACAAAAAAGGGGGCTATTGGGTTAGCAGGGTTTCCCAACCTGGGGTGCTCCCAGCCCTAGGGTTGCGAGGTGGCTTTTCAGGGGTGTGAAGAAAATGGATTATAAGAACAGAGGTCACATTAGATTTTTATGTTATGATAATAAATGTTTATGTATTTTTAAAGATTTCTTTATTTTCCTTTAGGTTCCAAGTTTATTTTAAGTTCTAAAGTTCTCATTGCATTAAGTAAATAAATTAGTTGAAGTCCATAATTTTAAAATTGGTGAAACAATTTGTAGTGAATGTGCGATAAGGAAAGATGGGGAAATACTAGGCTAGAGTAAACATTTAAAAAAACTAAATAAATGCAACAAACTTACTAGCTGAGTGAGACAGTTTTGTGGCCAATGACTTATGTGGTTTACATTCAGCATCCCAGTCTACTGGCACTGTTGGTTTCATCAAGCTGATAAAATCTTCCAGCTTACAAGGATATTGGCAACCTTTGGGGTGTTCAAATAACATTTAAGGATCTGTTTAATTCACAACACATTTGCCAATATACATTTACATGCTAGTTCTACACTGCAGTACATGCAGACATATTCATATTCAATGATTTTACACACAAAAAACTTACTATTTTATAAAACAGAAATTAAGTAAGGCTCTACACACCGGGTGGAGTTAACTCATAAGGTTCTTTTGTGGTATCATTTCTATAAAATATCTTGACCACGTAATTGTCTTGGAGTGTATGTAGTTCAACCATTACTAAAGCTCTGTACATAGGGACATGTCTTTCAAATAACTTCATGGCAGCAAGAAGTGATGCTACAGTTGTATCATGCTGAAAATTTAGTATATAGTAGTAGTAGTGTAGGCCTACTGTGGTCTTATTGAGTCTTAAAGTCTGATAGTTTTACATCTAAAAAAAATTTTAAAATCAGTTTGGAATCTCATCCTGCCCAAATACTGACAAGAAATAATTTTGGTTCATTTAATGTTGGTTATGCTCTGTCTCCATGTCACAGAAACTGTGTTCCGGCCACATTTCCAAGACTTGCCAAACATTATTTTGTTTTTAATTAATCTATAAATGGCCATAACACTGAAATGTTGGCAGAGTATAGTATATCAGTTTACTTTTTTCTTAACTGAGTCAGATACATTGATAATATTCAAATCCATTCATTGTTAGACAAAGTGCCCATTAAATGAAAGCATGTTGCAAGAAGTGAGCATTGTAGAAAACCTTAGAACAAGGGGGTTGCATTTTTGTTGATTATTTTGGTAGTTAAGTACACTGACAGCATTTAAATGGCACTGTAAGAATAAAAAAGTTACTGTGCGGCTTCAGAATCCAAACTTAATGTGTTCAAGAACCCTGTTCAAGTTCCAAATCGTTCAAGTCCCAATACAATTTTTCCCTTTCAAATAATAGAAACTAGAATAATCCATTCCTGGGTCCCACAAACTTTTTGGATCCCAGTTTTAAACACTAGTATCAGACATGCCTTTCACTAAATCATGATGGAGGACCTTGGCTTTCTCACAATTTCTCACAAGCTATTTTTCATTAGTCCAAACTATGAGGAGTTTTTACATGTCATCCATACTTTTCAATCTTTTTGAGGTCAGTGTCGTAACCCATTTCACCACATCAACTGCTTTGATAGCTTCTTTATTTTTCAAAACCGTACAAACAGTCAATTTAGACATTCCAAACATAATAGATGGATCAGCCACACATGTAACAATTTCATGCATAGCTATTAGATCTTTCTTTAATTCAATTTTAGCTCTTACAGCTGTCCTCTTAATCTTATTGTCTTCACTACACCTTTTAGGATCCATGGGGAATGCACTTAGTTGTTTTATTTGTTTGTTTTTTTAATGACACAAAATGTACAAAAAAGCATACAAGCAGCAAAAATCATATGAGATGCCTTCATCACAGCTTAGACAATGAACTCAAAGACAAAGGATTTGGTTTTACAAATAGTAATTGGATTTTGAGTGAAAATTTCACTAAAAAGTTTGACAGGATTCTATGTTGTTCAATTTCTTTGGCATTAGGAATCCAGATGCCTAACTGTATTATTTATTTAGAAATCTATGTGCTAAATCCTGGGTCCAGATGAAAATGCTTGTTATTCCAGACAGTAATGTGTGAAAAATGTAATTCTCATTCTCAGCAGTAAACATGCTTCACTTAAAATATTAACAATTGATATTTGGAAGTTCAACTTATTATTATGATTTTATATTTAACAGGCTTGCAAACCAATAAATACTAATTTTAAACTATTTTAAAAATTTGTTAGTGTGGAAAAAGTCAAGGAATAAGAGGGTAAGTACATGCAAGGAAAATTGTACAAACAATTAAAATAAATACAATAAAATGTCTTACATTTAAATGTTCTATTTTCAAAATTGTTATCTTATTCAGAATGTTTATCTTTATGCTGAAAATAAATTTTTACAAGCTAATCAAAACACAGTTCTATTTAGTTGGATCAATAAAAAAAAAACTTATCTTAAGAAGATTTATAAAAGGTATGTTTCTGAATTTGAAGAATGGAAATGTATAGTGATTAAATATTGATAGTTATACCACTTACAGCTGAATACATATAAAATTTGGGATGAGGCACATCTTGTTTGGTGGCTGATTCCATGTTGGAGATGATTTCCTTCAGTAATGGACCTGATAGAAAATGGAGATGAGTGAATAGAGATGAAGTGAATATAGATGAAATGAAGAGGTCTGTCTCGTCTGCTTTGACAAGTCCAACCCACAAACTTTGAGTGAATCTTCTATATCAGAAACCCTTTCTCAGCAAATAAATTATATGTTTACAATACTTTAACCTTTGAATATGACATGAATATAAAATGACTAATACAAAAGAGAAATAAAGATTTTAAACTTATTGATTGTGGCTTTTAATCTACTTATTTTCAGTTTTAAAGTATATCCTCTGCCAGTTACAAGTAAATACAGAAGCTATCACCTCCTGTTAGTCTTGCCATTTCAGTGGTATAAGTATACACAGCAGAACTAAGACTGTTCAATGAATTCAATTTTTCCCACACTCCTGGCTGTGTGGCCCACTCATTCCATGTCATATTGTGAGTCCGCTAAAACAAGAATACACACTATTGGGATATTCATTTAGATGCTCCTTCAAAATGATTAAAAGAATAATTTATTTTTTAAACACTTCTTAAGCCTCAAAATCTCGTAAAACCCAAAACTGATGGAATAGTGCTGTTACAGTTTCTTTATTTTAAAAAGTTTCAAGCTTAGAAATCTTGATGACTATTTTTGTTTTCTTGGGGGTGATTAGTTACTGTAACAAAATTGTCCAAACATAGAATGTTTTTTAAGTGTTTCTTATATGAGTTCTTTGATACCCGGTCCATCTTTAGGTTTAAATTTAAATGTAGCCTCTCTGGCCTGATGAACAAACATTCCGTTCCATATAAATTTCATTAGTTTTAATATGTGTAAGGAAAAACTCACATTTTAAACACATGATAATGACAAAGTTGCTATCATTTATTCCAACAAAAAAATGGGAAAAACTTAAACTTCTGTCAGTACTTTACAAGACATTCCCTTGGCTAAGATTACCTCACAGAATAGAGTATCAACAACAGACCATATTTCCTTGATATTCTCTCCTTTTATCCCAGTGTTGTTTTCAATCATCTCATAGAAAGCCTGAAAGTTTTATAATTAGAAATCTTCAATGCAGTGTTGGAGAGGGTGTCATTATAATTATAAATTATTGTAAAAGTTGGAATAAAGATTTATGGGACCCAAGTTTTCTCCATTTAGGAGGGCCATTCCCCCCCAACCCTCCAACTCCATGATAAAAAGATTTTAATAAAATTAAAATGCTTGTAATAGAAATCAGTTTCAATATTTGATTAAATCATCAATTACATTATTTTTTGCTTACTTGTCAACTGAAATATTTATGAAAACAAAGTTGGTATATGAATTTAAGGAGATTTCAGTTAAAGACCATCATTATAAATAGTGCAATAATTTTACCTTATTTTCTTCTTCTTCCTTTTGAATTTCAGGCAAAAGCATCACTTCTTCTAGCAACTGATCATACCTTGGGCATGGAGCACTTATAGCTAATTTCTGTTAAGATCAATTAAATTAATTAAATTTAGCTTTTTGTCAATTTTTAAAATAAAATATCAGTTATAACACAACAAAAGGGATACTACTCATGCTTGGTTTGGCCAAGACCAGGTGCCATTCTTGCATTCATAACAAAGATAGGTTCCAACTCAACAATATATTATTACATTATCTGTGTCAACTGGTGAGGTCTGTACTGGAATAGGTTGCCACAGAAAATCAGGTTTCCAGATCTGACTTCCTTGAGGTGTATATAAACCGGCCAGGTGACAGTAAGCGGACATCAGACACCTGTTCACACCTGATGATTGAACTGAAATCTGAAGACAAATTTAGTTTGGGGTTTTATTTTTTTGGTAATGTCCATACAATGTTACATTGAATGTTCAGAAGATACTCAATGTTACATTGAATGTTCAGAAGATACTCAATGTTACATTGAATGTTCAGAAGATACTCAATGTTACCTTGAATGTTCAGAAGATATTTACAGAGAAAAGGAAATAGATTGATATTTTTCCTTATAAATTAAGATTTTTTTTTTAATCTGTGTATTGTTTTAAAAAAAATAAGTTAAATATGTAATAAAGTATCCAAATTTTCAAAAATTCTCAACAGTGAATGCTTACCTCATCATGATTGTAGTAAGATGTGTTGATAAATCCATCATAACGCTGTTTAACATACTTTCCAAGCTCAAACTGCTGAATTTTCCCCAGCTGTGAAATATATTATTTATGTTAAAGAGCAAAACTTCTGCTAAACAAAACAAGCATCAAGCTTGGTTGTCCTTATCTTTTTAACTATTTTAAAGTGAACGGTTTAATCCAAAGAATTTCAAGTTACTTATCCACGAAATACCAAAAGATATAGCCTACTTTTCTATATAATAGAGAAGTATAACAATAGAATGTGAAAATCTTACATTTGTAAGCCAGCCTAGACCATCAGGCCAAGCATCTGCTTGATTAATATCTAATGGATAAATAGATGATGGACTGCGATCACCATGTCGGTACAGCTAGAAAAACAAAATGGAATGATAATCATTTGTATGTTATTTGTGCATTTTTTTAAAAGTGTTCTTTAGTAAAGTAAAGTAAAAGATGATATCTGAAGTTTTATATGTTATAGTTTAGAGATAGATATTTAGAATTATTATTACCGGTATTAGTGTTCTCGTTTTTAAAAAGCTAAAATTAGTAAATTTCATGTGCATTTTTGTTGTACATTGTGATAATGTAAACAATGTGAATGTCTCCAAAACAGTCCAACTATAAATATTATTAAACACAAAACAGTAAATTCTGTGTGAAAAGATTCCTCTCACTTTCATCCTACCACCTTTCATAGTTACCTGAGAGTTATTGGTTCCATCTTTATTCACTTCATGTACCTGTTTATTTGTTTAAGTTCAACTTGTTCTTTTTATCAATACATGTAGGCTGCCTGTC
Source organism: Omphiscola glabra (assembly GCA_964017045.1). NCBI lineage: Eukaryota > Metazoa > Mollusca > Gastropoda > Lymnaeidae > Omphiscola > Omphiscola glabra. The sequence continues at coordinate 66,516,113 of OZ024794.1, forward strand.
ACATACCTGTTTACGATTTTGGCGTACGGTACAATGTAGGCCTACGAACTTGTGATGTCTTTTACGATTGATTTTTTTCGGGGGGGGGGGGGGGGTGCTAAAACATTTCCGGCTTGTCGAGTTATTTATTACTGGAGGCGCCACAGTACAAAGCAATTTTAATTAAACCTGAAAATTCAGTGGGGGGGGGGCTAATGCCCCCCTCTGCTCTACCCAAATGACGCCCCTGCCAAGACCTGTCATAACTAGGATTTTAAGAGACCGGGTTGAGAATATACACGTTCCGGTAGTTTTTTTCGGATTAAAAACAAAAATTAATAGGGCCTAAGTATGCCTACATTTTCGTTTGTTAATTTTAGCTCCTTTTGCTCTACATCCAGACGTGAATGGGGCCAGAAATACGATTGGTTGGGGACCATCTATACAGAGGCGTAACTGGGTTTTTGGCGCCCTTGGCTAATTTATTTTTTAAATAATAAAAATTTAAAAAATAGAGATTTAGCGGCGCCCTTTTGAACAGGCGTAGGCCGGCGCCCTTGGCAACTGCCCCGATGCCAATCCGTTCCTACGCCTCTGCATCTATAATTGTATTATGGTTGTTCCAGAAGGGAATGGAGCGGTGTTGATTAATAACAGGGATCGGGAACCTTTTCATGGCAAAGCACCTTGTAACAAGTAGTATCAAATTCAAATAGCTACATGAGTATGAGTAAGACATAATAAGACATGACAAAGATCAAAGAACCGCATGCGACTCGCGAGCCACGGGATCCCGAATCCCGACCCCCTGTTTCAGACGATTTTGCATACGGGTGTGCAGGTGGAGTGTCTAAATAAAAAATGTAGCCTATATTTATTTTTTTTAAATAACACCGCCACGTTTTCGTAATGATGGTCATATTATAGTAATAGCGTAGTCGCCCTAGTAACAATTTTGATCAACCATCGCTCATAATTAGTCCGATTGAATGAGCCGTGGCGAGTGCAAAAACGGAGAAAACATTTTTTTCTCAACTGTTCCGCGCAGCATTAGATTTCGACATATTCTATATGATCTAAGAGGGCCTTTGATATCTATTTTTAGAACGCACATAACAGCGGTACGATTTTTAATACCCACGTTTGGTTCCAACACTCCTCTTCATTTACAGCTTGTGGGGGGTTACTCTTTGAAAATGACGTCCTCAGTTGTTAATTATGTCAATAAATTGTATTTTATGCTAAACTGACTTCGAGTTTGAACCACGTTAAATACCGCCAGCAACTTTAGTTTTACCAGTGATAAATATTATTTAGTGCAGATAGCATATACGTCTGCAGAACAAAGTGACCGCCGATTGCATTAGAAATGTCAGTCATCTACTTTTGGAAGTTACCTATTTTGACGTCATCCCACTCGACACGCCTTCGAGTAGTCCTCGTTATTTTATACATTTTAAATGCTGTTTGTTTATTTACTATTAAGATTTATTTACTATTAAGATGCTGTATTGTACGGATCTGAGATGATATTGCAAGATTTTAGGAGTTCGAGCGGAACCAGTTAGCTTCTACTGCTACTCTTAAAACTAAAGATACAATTCAAATTTCAGGCACTGATTAAGAATAAATGGGCCTATAATAAATACAAGGCCTACATTTAAGCAGTGTTGAATTTGTTTTATTTGGATCTACTTACCGCACTGACCAGCTTCAAACTACTTGGTGGTGAAGACAACACAACGGAACATAAACAATAATTAATTATGGATATCAGGTTGAGATGAATGCACATTTTTTAAATTGTATTTTAGTGCGCAGTTACTTTTTTGTTCAAAGCTGTGGTTGACTGAACTTCGACCTCACGGCCAGTGAAGTTTAAAAACAAATTCTTATCACCGGCACGTCCGTGTTTACAGGATATAAAAAAAAGATATCTAGGTCATGGGATAAAGGCTTTACCGTAACTTTGTTGAGCTACAATGGTGATAAAATGTGCGTTTACCTTTCATATATATAGGCCTATAGGATAACTTAAATTTCAATTGTTTTTTTTTTAAATAAAAAGATAACATTTATTTATTTTTAAAACATTTTGCACAGTGAATGGCTAACTTTGTATAAATTGTTTTTAAGAGTTTATTTTTATATCACATTACATCAATTTTTCAAAATGTAGTTTTGTGCCCAATGTTTTTTCCACTAAAAAACACAAAGGTGATAGTACGTATATTTATTTTCATGCAGGTTCTGAGGATTAATGAAGAGTTGAAGAAGTGAGGGGGAAAATCATTGTAAAATTGTCAGGCAAAAAAGAAATTGCAGATATTTACTTACTTCATTTGGGACTTACATATTTTTTTCAATTGTGATCCCGCATCCTTGATATGACTTTGCGATTCCTCTGCTTAGATATAGATCTTATATTCCCATGAGTGATTTGTCCCGGCTGTTTGATATAAATCTTAACTCCCCCAAGGGTTATATTAGCAAATGCCATATTTCTTTTCTATCTTAAAAATTATCTCAACAAAAGACATGACTAAAAAAAAAATCATAACTGGCAAGAATATAAACACATAAGACAACTAAGATTTAAGATGATACATTTTAATAACACTTTACACATTGCAATAAGTATAAGAATATAAACATTTCCACACTAAGATTCATATGTCCACTGATAAGTCAATAGACTAATGTAAACCAAAAGTATTAATGAATTTAATCAAACACTTGCCTGTTATTATAACATTATTAATGCACAAGTCCAAAACATTTTAAGAAAATGTGTTTTAGTGGACCAAAATTTGTTATTTGATCAAGGTCATATGCCATGAAAGCAACCTAAATAACACTGTGAAACAAAGAGTTGTTTGACAGACACAACTTTAAAAAAAATGTAGCTAACATAGTTTTATACATACACTCCAGTGTATCCTTGTTCTCAACAACAATAATTGGTAGAGTGATTATCAATTACTATTTCATAAAAAATATTTTTTTATATCAACAAGATATTTTTTTTTGCATGATCAAATTTTTTTGTTTAGAATATAGTCTACTAAATACTGTAAAATTTCTTTTAGTCGTATTTAACCATTTGAACCCCTGACTCCTGACCCATGCCTCTGAGGTCCTGGTCAAAATTCCAACAAAATCGATTATAAAATTTAATTTGAAAAACAAATTTCAATCCAAATTTGTGTTGGTAGTCCATAAATAATACAAAATGTTTCACAGAGAGAAAATTGTCTTAGAATCTGTGTAGAATAGCATAGTAGAAGGTCATTAATACGCCCCTGATTTTTCATAAAAAGCTATGTCTATACCATGTGTTGTTTCCTTTATTTCCAAACACACCTCAATAGCACTGGAAGTTGAAATCAATCCATCGTCACTATCATTGCCTGTTTGCTTTATTTCAATTATTTTTCAAACCTTTGATTCATTTGCATTATCATAAATCTGCTCTGTGTCCTTTAGAATAGCAAATGAAAAACCTTACAACAACTTGATAACAATGCATCCATGGGCATAAACCATTACTGTGGCCTTTTGCAAGTGACATGGTAAGCCCTGAACTCAGTATTTACCACTCAGTATATATATATTATGGACTGTTGATTTAGGGCAGTGGTTCTCAACCTTCCTCATGTTGCGCCGACCCCCAACCACAAAACTATTTTCGTTGCTACTTCATAGCTGTAGAGTTTATGTGCTTTCCGATGGTCTTAGGCGACCCCTGGGAAAGGGTCATTAGACCCCTAAAGGGGTCACGGCCCACAGGTTGAGAACAGCTGATTTAGGGAAAGGTATGGGAGACCTAAATATCGGTCTGGTGGGGGGTGTGGATTTTTAATGCACAGAACCATAAAGTACAGGCTTTCCATTGTCTTGTCTTTTTATCTTACAATATTTTGCAAAATAATTTTGAAAGCACTTTCAAATTAAACCACTGTTATAGTATTATTAAAAAAATTTTTTTAAGTACAACAGATCAACGCTTACCTGCACATGCTTAATCATTTTAGTTGCAATTTCTGCTGACATTAGTTTAAAAACCCATCTTACAGCATTGGACTAAATAAAACTGATGTTTTTAAAAAAGCTTGGACATTTTAACAACAATTTGATGAATTGAATAATAAAAAAAAACAACTTTGCTGCAACAAATTATCAGATCAATAATCATAATTTTAAAAAAAACCACATCTCAATGTTTAAGGATTTTGCTGAGACGGCCATGATCATCTTTGGTTCGGCCATGATCATCTTTGGTTCGTCTTCGCTTGCGATTTTGACTGAGCTCAGGCATACTGAAAAAATGTATTAGATCAAAATGTACTTTGTTAAAAAAAAACTTAAGCTAGACAACATCAGTACACAATTTCATCACAGAAGGCAATGGATGAGCCATTTATTAAATTTTACATTTTATCTTTAACATTACATAAGATGACTTGTTATAAATCTAATCAAGTCACTACGTTTTTTTGAGGATTCATGCAATTAATACATGACCAAGTTTTGTAATTTAACTTTGGCAATGGAAAATTAATTTCTGGCTGATCCAATAATCCTACTTTATTCCAGTTATTTTTTATTAGAATTGGTTACATTAAAGCAAGGATTCTCAAACTTTTAGAATGTTGCTCCGACTTATTAAAATCATATACAACCATGAGCATATCTTTTCAATCAGACTTAAAAGACCACTAGGGATGCACATACCGCAGTTTGAGAATGGCTGTTCAATAATATGTAGCTAAATATTATTTTGTTTAAACATTTATGTAGCACTTTACCAATTTATAATTTTGACTTTTATTTCTTTTTTGTATCTTTGAGCTTAATTATTTAATTCCAACTATCTTATTTGCGATATATATCTCAACAGACTTTCTGTAATTTATCCTTTCTTTATATCCTTAATATATTAGTAATGAGAACAGTGTTGTGAACATGATTTGTTAGTGTGATATCTTGGTATGAAAGGTTGTCCATACATGGTGAGAGTTTGAATGTGAGAATCATTGTTATTAGTGTGAACACTTTTTGGGTGCGTGAGTTGTTATGAATTGTATTAGTGTAGCTGAATGGTCATTGGCTGACAGGGGAATTATGAATAAACAAGTGCGTGGATTAAAGGACAGTGTGTTAGTTTGTAGAGAGAGAGACCGAGAGATTTTGTATAGGGAGATCGAGTGATTGCTAGAGAGGACAAGAGATTTATTTAGGGAGATCTTAGAGCTAGTGGCCATGTGGCATTACATTTTGTATATAATGGAATAAAGAATTAACTTATGAAACTATGTGGAGTTATTGTGAAGTGTACCAGGCTGTAACATTTGGAAACCGTAACGTTGGAAAGGTCGTAACATTTGTGGACTTAATAGTGTAATTGTTTCATTGTGTGGACCTGATGAGAATACTAGACAACGAGAGTAGGCCGCGTGAAATGAGGTCGTAACAAACAGAAAAATACTAATGGTATCAACAGAGTGTCCTGTCCCAGAATGAAGCATACTCACCTAGCCTTCAGGGCAGTTACTTCAGCAGGATAAAACTCTGAAGGATCTGGAGGTGGCTCATCTGTTAAATAAGCAGGAATGTATTCTGGCTTTAAGCAATGAATGTCTCTTTGTATCAACCTCTCTAAGTCCTCCTGAAAATGCATAAATGGATTATTAATAAAAAAAACCAGATAATAGATTTTTACTATTAAGAGCTTATTATGTCAGCAACAAAATTATCCAAATTAATTCCGATACAAACTTGAATTTCCTACCTGTGGTAATTTTATTTTATTTAGATCAATGAATGCATGTGTGCCTTCTATGTCCTCAGGCACTGGTGACCTAGGATATAATAAATATACAATGAAAATGAGCTAACCATTCAAAGATTGTTAAAATATTCAACTTTAAGGCAGTGACCTTTGCATAATCATTTTTTAGTACAGTGGAACCCCGCTATAACGCGATGATCGGGGTCAATAAAATCGGATCGCGTTAAATGCGGGGTTGCGTTAATGCGCGGTTTTACAATATTTAACATTTTTCCGAGAACATATACTTTCATTCTTAGCACAGCGGAAATCCCTTACGTATTACTATTTATAGTTCTATCGGAAGAAAGCCTTGTTTTCGGCCTTAATTTTGATACTAGTTTGAACGTGGTGCGTTTAGGGGCTTATTTTCTACGATATTTTGAAAAGTTGAGATTTTTTTTGCTTTAAAAATGCCTGTTTAAGCAATGGATAAAATTTTCAAAGAACTTATGCCTGAGGGAGTAAATGAATTTCAAATTTCAGGAACCATGCCACGAACATATTATTTTATAAGTCACAACTAATCTCATGCCCAAAATGAAGTTAATTTCTCTTTTTGTTTTTTTTACTTTTCTCCAAATTTTTTTTTCCATGTGATTTGTGAATGAATGTACAAAATTTTGGGAGTCATGCTACGACCGCGTTATATCCGAATTCGCGTTATGGCGGGGCACGTTATAGCGGGGTTCAAATGTACTCAAAAAAACTTTTCAGACAAAAAGAAGAAGGGTTCTTATAGTTCTGCCATGTCAGGCTTTCAAAGCTAGCAGGGTTCTTAAAGTTCTGCCATGTCAGGCTTTCAAAGCTAGCAGGGTTCTTATAGTTCTGCCATGTCAGACTTTCAAAGCTGGCAGGGTTCTTATAGTTCTGCCATGTCAGACTTTCAAAGCTGGCAGGTTTTTATAGTTCTGCCATGTCAGACTTTCAAAGCTGGCAGGGTTCTTATAGTTCTGCCATGTCAGACTTTCAAAGCTGGCAGGGTTCTTATAGTTCTGCCATGTCAGACTTTCAAAGCTGTTTATTTAAAATACATTTCTAACCTCTATTTAATCCAAATTTTTTATTTCCACCACAGACTAATTAACTGTTACCTAATGGTTGCAACTGACGCACCACCAGCTTCAAGAATACGCTTGAAATTTTCCTCTTTGCTTTTATCTAAACACAATAGAACTTTCCAACCATCATATGCACCTTTACAGGAAGGATTAGTCTGGAAGATAAAACACAAGTTAAAGATAATTTTAATCTTACTTTTAATGATTTAAACAAGGTGAAGAGTGGCACCACATTGTAGGTTAACATGAAGGAGGAAAACTGCGCTTCCATCATCAATAAGACTTTAACAATATAATTAATATGCTGCCTAACAAAAGAGCATCTGAATAGGACTTGACCAGTTTCCTGATTATCAATAGTGCATCAGATTAATCCCACTTGGAAACCAATGACATCAAACTGATGGTGCCAGTTGGCCCTCACTTGGAACCCCCAGGGCAAGAGAAAAAGAGGTCGACCCAAAATGACTTGGAGAAAGGAACTAGAGGCGGACACCAAAGAGAGTGGGCACAATGACAGCTGGAGAGACTTGCCCAAGACCTGGATGCCTGGAGAGCCTTTGTTTGTGGCCTGTGCCCCAGATGGGACAACGGGCGATGATGATGAATATTATTAATATGCTGCCTAACAAAAGAGCATCTGAACAGGACTTGACCAGTTTCCTGATTATCAATAGTGCATTGGATTAATCCCACTTGGAAACCAATGACATCAAAGTGATGGTCCGAGTGGGAGATTTGAACATACCTTTTTAAGAGTTTCAATTTTCCTGCGCCATTTATATGCTGCTGCAACAAGCTTGTTGGCCTGTTCTGTCATGTTCTGCATCAGGGGCAAAGTGTACTCACTTCCCCATTCATGTGGCTCTTCCTAGTGTTCAAAGTAAATTATCATCAAGGTATAATCTCCCAACAAATATCAAACCCTTCACCACTAAAGGTTTCTACTTTTTTAAGGTACAGTTTTCACCTTAGCACCACATAACCAAGGGGAAATTTTAAGTTACTGCTATTTTTATCTGTTCATGAAATAGAAATCTTTATCCTAAAACACAGCCAGCATGGGAATAAAATAAATCATCAGAGACATGCATGTTGAAAACGTTGACGTCAAACAAGTTGTGATGAACAGGACATTTAAACTTTTGCTCCATAAAATAGATATGGTCTGTGCTACTGTAAATTTACAAAAGCTCGTTGGGCAGACCATAGCGCACTAGAATTTAATGCACCAAGAGATGTATCAAATCTGCCTGGTGACGTATGTCAGCGCAACAATATATGTTACATTTTTGCCTGGGACTATATGAGCTGAAGGGGTTAGTTAACATTAATTTTATTTGAAAAGGACAATCAATTTAATTTTAAAAGGACTATCTGCATGGCTTATTTTCTCCTATAATCAGAATAATTATGTTGCATATAATTACCTGAGCAAATTTACCCTCCTTTCTACAAGCCTCCAGGTATGATTTGTGTAGTACCCATTTACCAGCAGCAATGCATGACAAACATTTTTCATTTCTAGCTGGCTGGCCTTTAAAAAAACAAGTTAACATTCTTTTATATATTATTTTATATATTATTTATTAAAAATAGTTAAAGCAATGAAATCATGAGAAAAATGAGGCCATAGCACTACGTAAGATTAAAATCATCTAAGACCATAGCACTACGTAAGATTAAAATCATCTAAGGCCATAGCACTACGTAAGATTAAAATCATCTAAGGCCATAGCACTACGTAAGATTAAAATCATCTAAGGCCATAGCACTACGTAAGATTAAAATCATCTAAGACCATAGCACTACGTAAAATTAAAATCATCTAAGGCCATAGCACTACGTAAGATTATAATCATCTAAGACCATAGCACTGCGTAAGATTAAAATCATCTAAGGCCATAGCACTGCGTAAGATTAAAATCATCTAAGGCCACAGCACAACATAAGATTAAAATCATCTAAGGCCACAGCACAACATAAGATTAAAATCATCTAATGCCATTGCACTACATAAGATTAAAATGATCTAAGGCCATAAATATTTATCTGACTAAAATAAGATGACAAACAAAACCTACCTAAAATTAGATGAGTAGCTGCAGGATCAAAATGTTGTTTGTCTAACATTTTCCCCCCGAGCTCTTCCACAAGGGCAGAGTATTCCACTCTTTCCTGCTATAAAGAAAACGTTTAACTCATAAAATGACACATCCTTTGTAATGACTATATATAAAATTAAATGATGGTCAATCAACAAAATACATGCTGTACATCTCCTAAAATGCAGCCAAGTATTACAATTTAGGGTCAGCTGTACAGAAATACAAGGCATGCTTGAACTAAAGCTTTTTAAGAAAAGCCAAAAACTATTTCAATATTAAAATTGAAGACAATAAGGAGGGACATTACCCTCACAGATAAGTATCATAACAAAGAGTAAAATCTGACTCATTGCAACCTTGCATAGAATAGAATGTTGCAGAAATCTTATTCTAAAGATAAGTCCGTGAATAGCAGATGTAACCTTAAATGGTAATTACAAGTATAATTTAAGCAATTTATGAGTAAGGGAAGTTAGAAAACTAAAACTGTTAAATTGATTTAATTTTCAGACTCAACCTTGGATGGATCGTATTTTCCTTTTTTTTAAAAATTTAATCCATTATGGAAATTTTAGAATTCCCTTCTCAAACATTTGTTTATATATATGTTTATAGGGATGTGGGAGCATGGCTAACTTTATTCTTTGTTATTCAAATATTCTCAAAACTGGATTTCTAATGGACACTCTCTAATGGGGGCAACCTTGTTTGACACTCTCTAATGAGGGCAACCTTGTTTGACACTCTCTAATGGGGGCAACCTTGTTTCACAATGATTTTTAAACTCAACTTTGAGTCACACAATTGGTGGGAAGTTAGATACAAACAAGTATTTACCAAAAATGTTAGCCCCCCCAGTACGTAAAAAGTTGTTAAAAATGAGATGTCACTCATTTCACAAAACCTACACAGCTAAATTTAGCATCTAGTAAAATTTCAGGCTTCATTTGCATTAAAATAAGTTAAAAGTTTATTTTTTGTCTAAGATTATATAACATAAAACTACTTGTTTTAGGGCAGCTTATTACAAACACAATTTTATGAAAGAAGTTGTGCGCCCCTGGCAAAATAAGTTTTGAAGTACTAGAAATGCTGCTACCTTAAACTATAGTTCTACTGCGGCAACAACAAAGGAAATCTCTAAATTTTTTTACTGTGCTCTGTTACTTGTCTTAGTTCTATTTGTCTTATTTCCTGAAGAAGGCTCTAAGCCAAAACGTCCAAATCTTATTGTCCTGTCTATTAATTCAAGTTTAACATACCTTGTTCTTATATTTCATTTACCATATACTACAGCATCTTCTTTTTAAAATAGCCTAGGGAAAGTAGATGTTTAGATATCCCTGTAATGTGAAAGTTCCGAGGGAAAGTAGATGTTTAGATATCCCTCTAATGTGAAAGTTCCTAGGGAAAGTAGATGTTTAGATATCCCTGTAATGTGAAAGTTCCTAGGGAAAGTAGATGTTAAGATATCCCTGTAACGTGAAAGTTCCTAGGGAAAGTAGATGTTTAGATATCCCTGTAACGTGAAAGTTCTTCAATCTTATAACCCTGTGCCTGACTGGTTGATTATTATTTTGAAATCATTTACATCAACTTCGCTTTTGTTCATGTGTTTCTTTCTTTGAGGCAAAATCTTCAGAATGCTAATTGACCTATTTCCCATCATGCTATTGAGCTGAAACTTGTCACATAGACTCATTGCGGATGACAACACATACTATTCAAATTTTCAGCCCTACCCACAAAGATCATTTTTTCTGCTTTTCAAGGGGAAGATATTGGAAATATGATGCAATCATTTCTTAAGAGCTGTGGCCATTATTAAGTTGTACAATAATGCTGAAAACAGTAAGTCACTTACAATTACATAAATGCAAACAAAAAAGCAACTAAAAGGATTTATACAAAATTGTTTGTTTTTAGGGGTTGGTTTTTTTAAAATTAATTTTCAAACAACAGAAAATTGTTCTATATTTTACCTGGTTTTGTACACCTGTTATAAGAAGTGCTGGTGGTTGGCGGTTGATGTGTGTTGTATTATCATTACTTTCATCACTTAACAGATCAATAGGCTGAGGTGGGAGGATATGACTAGTAGGTTTTGCCAATGGAAATGCTGGGAAATATTTACAAAATACATTTAGCATGGCTGACTTGACTTAGCAGCTTTGTATCCACATGGCATTTTATCTGGCAAAGATAACACAGCAAAAGTAAATATTTGTGATTAATCCCCCTTTCAAAGTGTGTGCCTTATAATGATATAAATTGATTCCTGAGTTTTTTCAGCCACTAAAGTTAACTAAAGCTTTGTCATAGGATCATTATTAAATTTTGCTATTTTTGTAAACCAAATATAGGAAATATTTTCAGTCCTCCTTTCATGAGTAACATAATTCTCTGTCAATGAACTAACAATTCAAGGGGGGATTCACCAAAATAATATCAGGAATAATCTTGACATAAGTTGTTATAAATTATTTAATTGATCAAGAATTTTCACTCAAATTGATATTTTAAAAGGAATTTTTTTTTAATGGTCTTGCATCGTCAATAAGAAGTTAATAACTTCTCAATTTAATTATTTTTAAAATTTAAATAACCTATTTTGCCCCATGATGGGTTAAAGTGGCATGTTGAGGGATATAAGCATTACTACATATGCAGTGTAGGCAGATTTAAATATGCATAAAATTGATCATTTTATTTGCATATGCCTATTATATATTTGAAATTTTACTAAATTCATCAAATTTTTTAAAATAAATTTCTCAACTCCACATTTTTATTGTTACTTATTGCTTTTTTGCTCTCTCTCTCTCTGCACGCATTACGATGTTGCGTAATCATATCTTGTGCTTTGTATAGGACTCCTTAGTTTGTTAGCAGTCTTTCCATCCTGCACACACACAGCATAAACCACCCCCCCAAACCAATAATTACTTTTTACTACCTTTAATAGGTTTTTCCTCTTTTTTTTTCAATAAATTCTTACCTATAGGTGGAGGTTCAGGTGTGGGAGACCTTTTGTTAGCCAATTCTGTAGCTGCATCATTAGTCTAGGAAAAAATGAAAAAAACCTTTCAAAATGTCACCAAAGAAATAAGCATTCAACAGTGGCCAACAACTGCAGCTAAAACTTTCAAACTTCTATGGACGGTTAAAGATTAAACACCTTAAAAATAACTTCACATTAGTTGAGTTCTTGGATTTTATGTAAGAAAATTTTTTATCATCAGCTATCAATTGTTGATTAAATTATTTTTTTTATATAATAAATCATAAGTAATGCTCCTTATTAAAACATTTTACCTTCATACTAGCTCTTTTACTTGTAATGTCTCTTGAAACATTAATGTCAACGCCTGCTAATAATTCATCTGTATTTTGGCTTGGTTCACAAACTCTTTCAAGCCTATGGGCTAATTTTTCTTTCTCTAATCTAAAACAGTAGTAAATGTAAAAGATAGAAAATAAATAAGAGCCTTATGCCAACATGAAATATGTTGTTTTTTAATGTCAAGTTTAACTATAGGGTTTTAATTAATATGCAAAATATCATTTTAAAGAAAACTTACTGAATGGTCTTCACAGCACTTGATATGTTTTAATGATTATATTGTTCAACTTTATTACTCATACACATTTTAATTTTATAAGCATATTTTAAGCTCCTTTGCTTGAATATTTATGTCAGTGAAAAATGTTTTAAATAATGATTTAACTTGACTTTACACACAGAGAAAACTAGTTAAAATAAACTTTTTTTTTTAAACAGCACCTCTCTGTGGGGTCATCCCATGTGACTTGAGAGCTCTGAGATGGTTCTGGTGGAACTTCTGTGAATAAATTATGTATAACCATACAGAACCTAGAGCCATTTTTATATTCAACACCTTTAAAATGCATTGCAAAATTAATTTGAAAACAGTGATGTTTATTCAATTAAAATCATGTGAAATGAAAGGGGTATTACCTGGCAGCAGAATTATAATTCTATTTTTTACTTTAATCTAAAATTTGCATTTAAGTAGCATTGACTGTCTTTCTAATATACACCTATAATTCAAATTTATCAAAAGCTTATGAATACACACAAGTCTTTTTTTAAAAATATAAATTACTATAAATATCTTATTTTGTTCTGCTTTAATGCATTGTTAAAATGTAAAGTATTACAGTTAAAAGTTGTTTTAAAGTTCAATCACACCACCTGATGATCTTATTTTATACTTATCATACTTGAAGTAGTTGTTCCAGAAGGGCTGGATCTGGAGAGGGGACTTCCAGAAATGTTACCGTCAGAAGATTGGCCACTGGCTGAAGATTAAACAAATGCTCAGCACTACAAAAAACAGTTACAAGTAAATGCAAAAGCTCATCAGATTTTAAGTTAGCATTAAGACTTAAAAATTTTGTATGACTGTCCAATTTATCAGTGCCCTGAAAGTTTAGAGATCTTAATATCAAAAAACAAACTACCAATATTAAGAATAGTTGTGACTTACAGTTGAACTGTCTGCCTATTTTTCTAATGGAACCTTTTGACCTGTAAAAGAAACATTACATTGTTAGCTATTGATTAGTAAATGGAAACTATGCTATTTAAAAATATTTTTGAGATACAAATTTTTTACATTTTTCCAAATGAAAACATACTTTAAAAAATAATACCTGGAAACATTAGCTAAAGCATTGCCCATTGTCTTTGTGAGAGCATCTTTAATTTCTTTACTTTTGCTTGTGACCTGAGTAGGAATTGTACATTAGACAGTGATAGAGAATGTATTAGAATACATAAAATTATATTAGAATCCTAACTATAATCTAAATGAGTTTTTTTACACTACTTTTCCCACGTGTAAATAAATTATACATCTAAAAACATGAATATACATTTTTTTCAAGAGAAGGATTTACACCAGTTGGGGGTTCACGCATTATGTGCATGGAGGTGGAAAGCCATGGATCTTCCGAATGGAAGGATGTGGTGGAGCAGTAGCGCCACTGATGATGATACATTTTTTTCAGAAAATAAAAATATTTTCTACAGTATTAGTTCAATGTAGCATATTCAAATTTATTATATTTCTTTCAGTGGAACAAAACTTAAAAAAACATTTCCCTAATAAAAGCAGCCAGCTATGTAATTTTTACAACCTAAGGTTACTGACCTGTATGTCTGATGACTCATTATTGGCTGGAGGAGAACTGCTTGATTTATCTGTATTCCTTTTAGTAACCACTTTTTTAGAATCATCATTTTGTAAATCCTCTTTTTGTAAATCATCTTTTTTTAAATTTAAGCTGGGCATTTTCCTGTTAGGTGTCTTGCCAGCAGAAATGGGTTCAATGGGCTTGAAATTCCCATCACAAAGGTTAATAGTTCTTGCAGTGGCTCTTGTGCTTCTCACTGGTGTTATTTTAGAAGCAGGTGTCATAGCCTGAAAATAAATGAAATAGTTGCAAATTATTTTAATATTTAAAAAAAAACAAAGTGAAGTCTTTAACATTTCTGGTTTATTTTAAGGTTCTCCAAGCCATATTAAAAGTTTTGGTAAACATCTATATAAATGTAGATTTGTATATAAGATTTGTTTTATTTACTGATTACTACCAGACTTAGGTTTGGGTTGTAGTTGTAGGGGAATAATCTCTCATCTACTCTGCAATTTTGTTCTTTGCACTGTAAACAAATATCAAAACATTATCAACATGATCTTGTCACAGATTTCTTGCATTCTCAGAACTAACTTAGAACTATTCTGATAGGAAAAATATTAATTAATTCCATTTAATTTTATGTACCATAAATGATATTTTAAAAATTAAATGTGATTATATTGTGTAAAAAAACATTACATTTAGTATAATGAAATTTTTCACTTATTTCATTATTTTAAAAAATAGTTTTGCATTGAGCAGATTTAAAATACTTGAATATTTTCATTGACTATTACTTTTTTTTGTTTAAATTACAACTTTGATATAGAAAACTCAAACCTACAGCAAATAACCAATATGGTGACACTATGGTTTTCCTTTCTTCAACAGCATTGCGAAATTCTTTATTAGTATCATTAAGTCTCCCCTGTTAAAAAATTTGATTAAAATGTTCAAAGAAATTACCACAACATACTTAAATTAAAAAATAGTGAATTATTATATCTTTATAGCATAATTTAGAACCAAACCAAATTTTCAAAAAATCTTATTCATGGTATTTTATTGTTAGGAAATAAGCAAAACAAAGTGATGGAAATTTTGAAAAAAAAAGATGCAACAAAACAAGGAACATATAAACAACAGTAAAAGCAATGTAAAAATAAACATTTACCTGTGATATAATATCCGAGAAGACAGCAAGAGGAAAAAGATTACATTCCTCTTCCTGTCCTCTTGGATACTACATTCCAGCTAAGTGTTTATTTTTATATTGTTTTTATTGTTTTTTTCACTGAAGGCTTCTTGCCAGCATGTTTGTTGTTTTGTTGTGAGCTATTTTCTGGTTTTCCCATACTTTGTTTCACTTATTTCCTTCTGCATAACCTGATAGCAGTCGCTCCCCCCTAATAGATGAACAATTTAAAAATAAAGTTACTTTATATAGAATTCATAAAGCTTTTTCATGTTTTACTCAAACCATGTGATGCAGAAGGTTTTGTAAGCTGTTATTATACACACCTATAAGACTTGCAAATAATGTATTTGTTCATTAAAATGCTTTTAGGACATGCCATGTAACATATATTAGATGGATGAATGCCTGAGTTATTTACCTGGAAGACAAAGTGGGTCACTTGTGGTCCTATATGCCATGAGTAGTTACCACCAAGTTCTACTACTATATTGTTATAGGTTTCATGATTTCGGCCCAGCTTCTTAGCTACAGCAATCACTACTCCAATCAGTGGAGCAGACTGGAGAAAGAGAGGGAAAGAGAGAGAGGAGGGCGGACGTTTAATTTACTGTCTACTAAAATATTAATAAAAAATCACTATGAAAACTTATTACTGTTACACTGTAGTTATGATTACACTTAAAAATTGAAACTGTAAGATTAAATTAAATTTTGTTAATATTCCAATTTCTTTAAAATCATATATCTGCTGTAAAACAAGAATATGAAGCAATGCGAACAGCTTACTAGATAAATATATTTATCCGGTACAAGTTTTATCTGATTTGGCAGAAAGGCTGCATTGTGCACATGACTCACCTGACTTGCAGGCATCTGCCCATCATCAGTTTCACCAGCTAATCCATCTTCAGCCCAAGCATTCTGTGCAGCTATGGCAATGTTCCTTCTAAATACTTCTCCCAGAGGCTAAACAAATAAATCCACTTTTATTGGTTGTGGCTTTTATTAACATCAGAAGTGACAAAAATTATCATTAATTAGACCAGTTTTTAATATTAGTGAAAAATCATTTAAAAATTGTAATTTGCTTTAAAAAAAGTGGAGGGAAAAAAAAGGGATTTTTAAAAGAAATCATTTGGAAACCCATTACAGTAAAAAAAAAACAGTGATATCAGTTTAATGAATTTAAATATATCCAGTTTACCGTAGATTTATTGAGGTCAATTGCTGTGTCTGGTGTAGTGAAATGACCCTAAAGAAGAGAGCAAACCTTATAATTTTTACTGAGACCATGAATGACTTGAATGTAACAAATAATTGTAAATAAATAAACAATTCTTGTCTTTAAAAAAATAATTATAAAAAATAAGGATATTTAAAAACTTACATCAAAATTAAACTTTGGCACAAAATCAGGTTTCATAAAAGTACCAGGTGTTTCTCCACCAGTGTTTCTTAATCCTAATGGTGTGGATCGAGAGCCTGGAGTGGTCTGACCCTGTTTAAATAAAATGTTAGGAGTTATAAAACTTGTAACTTTTTATTTAGATTTTGTTTTTACATACAATTAATATGCACTTAATTTTAAAAAATTTGATAAAATCTTAAGGCCTCTTACCCACTTCTGCCGCAGTACATCAACTGGAGTCTTCATACACCCAGCTGTAATATTGTCACTTTGATTAGGCCTACAAGCACTTTTCATAGCAATTGGTACAACTGACTTGCTGGTGGTGGTTGGGGTTGTTATGGCTGCCTGAACCACTGGATTTACTTTAATCTTATTTTGAGCATTTGAATCAATGTGTTCTGTTGAAAGTGTTGGAATCTTATTGGTTTCTGCTGAAGGTGTGGGAATCTTATTGGTTTCTGCTGAAGGTGATTGAATCTTATTGATTTCTGCTGAAGGTGATGGAATCTTATTGATTTCTGCTGAAGGTGTTGGAATCTTATTGGTTTCTGCTGAAGGTTGTGGAATCTTATCGGTCAACTGTAACCCAGATATAGAAAAATACAGGATAAGTAGAAGTTTATTAAGTAAGATGCTTTATAAGATCCTTTAAAATTTGAAATTTGTCAAATGTTTTCAGTTTAGAAAAAGTTTTTAAAAAAGTAATTATTTAATTTATAATTATCTATATTAATATAACTTAGGACATAACATTCTAAATATCAGCTCCATAGGTGTCAAGGGTAAATTTAAGAGATGGAAATCAAACCCTTTTTGAGAAGTTTGGTTCACTTCAGTAACAACTTAATTTCGGGTTTGGTAACAGATTGCGGTCGAGTTCGATTATAACGTAAGTTCGGGTTCGGTCACAACTAATGCTCCAGTTCGGCGTGTTCAGGAATTGTCACAATTAGTTAGGTATACATTTACAAAAAAATATATTGTAGTTTTAAAACGTATAGCAAACAATTAAGCAAAAATAGGGACACAAATTTTTGTGTGTCTTTAATATGTAAGCCGTTTAGAAGTACAATTCAAAATGGCTTATCAATCTTCTCGGCCTGGAATGAGCACTGAGACTTTTTGTACGCAATGTAAATAAGATTTATAAATAATTCTAATTTTGTTTGTTTTTGAACAATATACTTTGCTGACGCAGGATGAAAAGAGTCGGCTATATAATGTTGTTTAATCTGTCACACATTAATGGGGAGGAGTGGGGGGGGGGGGGGGGGGGATTTAAAAAAAAAAGAAGAAGAGATCATTTCGGTTAACAAAAAATTTGTTTTCAATTGGGTATGCTGGTTTTGTTTGGATCAATTCGTAATCAGTGACATTGAAGTTTGGGTTCAGTTTAGTTGTCATGAGGTGTGCTCTGTTAAGTTTTGATTACCATCTCTGTGCATATACCCTTCAAATAATTTAAACAAATTTTTTTACCTCATCAATGACATCTTTTATGGTGTATTCCTCTACAGCGACCATGTCTCCTTCTCGAAGACAGGCAAATATCCATCTGCAGAAGGCAAGACATGAAAAATTTGCCAAGTAATAAAGAATTTAGATATACATGTAATGCAAGTAAACAACTTTTTAAAAAAAACAATGTAGTTGTAATTTTTTGGGAACATTTTTACTGTGAATCTGAAAATTGTATTATCTTTTATTTTCAAAGATTTTTCTAACAAACACAAATTTTTAAGTTAAATACTATTTTAATTTTTACACCATAAAAATGTGCATGATTATGGTTTATACATTCTAACTTTGTTACTTGCAAATTTTTAAAAATGATACAGAAGGTTACAAAGCAATTGAAATCCCCTATGGCTTTAAAAAAAACATAATTTGAATTTTAATTAATTACCACTGAATGGGAGAAAAATAACATTTTAAAAGCAACATAATTTTAGGAAGCAAATAAAAAAAAAAAAAATTACTATTAACTATTAAATAATTGCACTATTATTGAAATGGAAAAACTCTTCTCACTTAGTTCTCATTTGGATTGAATAGTGCTTAGTATTTTAAAATATATTTCGTAAATCTTACTTTACACTGGTGTCAAAGAGAGTTTTGGGAAATCAGGTTATTTAATGTGCATGGTATTTGATAAACTGAAAGCTTCAACAAATAAAAAAACAAACAAAATAAAAAAAAACTGTATACTCTTTTCCCACTGCAGGTATATTCCATTTCTTGGCAGCATCATACTTTGATCCACTGGGTTGATTGACAATCAGATGAGTGCTTGCCTCCATATTTTTGCGGGACTTGAGTGAAAAATGTTCTTTGCAGCTATATTAGAAATGTGAAAATATTATAGCTTCATGTTCTTGTCTCTCTCATTATACCAATAACTTACATAAGATGAGGACAAAATATACTATATTTAAACTAAATTTGACTTCCATAATTTAAGATAAGATACTTTTATTGATCCAAATAAATGGAATTTTTTTTTTCATTCATCATACATATTTTTTCAGTCTTGAAATTCCTTGTTTGAGTTTTTTGTTGTTACTTAAAATTAGTCTGTAGAAAGAATTTAATGGAATAATTGTGTGTTAAGAATAACTGTTAAGTTCTTGAGTGTGATAGCAAAAGTAAAGATTTACTTACATTGCACCCAATCCCTCTGCAAGGTGCAAAAGGCACTGTCGTTCTATGCCAGAATATCCACTGCAAATTTCAGTATTCATTTGGTTTGATAAATTTGAATATTTTTATATTACTTCTATAAGCTTAAAGATGCAACAAAGATCTAACTTATTATATTGAAACATGATTATAAATAGCAATTTGTTAATGTTTGACATGATTTTAACCTTCTGTTAAACCAGCAGTTTTTCAATACTATGTACCCCAGACAAGTAAAGTTTCATTTTATAATTTTTTTTCAACAATATTTTTGCCATGGTTATATGGGCACATATTTACCTGATACATAAGCAGGAGCCTTTCAAAGGCTCATTCTCTGGAAGGTCAATTGGTCTAAACAAAAAATTACTATCAAATGGTAGTAATTTATCACTTTCAATACACATTTGCTGTGGAAAAATAAAAAAAGAGTAATCAATTCTTTTTTTGTATACTTTATATTGATATTCAATTATTTATATATATATACAATAATTCTATTTTTTTTTTAATTTAAAAAAAAGAGGGGGGGGGGGGGGGGGGTTTTCCTAGTTTAAAAAAACCCATAAAACTTCTAAACTGACAGCTATAACTAAAAAGTCTTATGGAGAAATGTTTACCAGCCAGGCAATAGTTAGAACTTCCGATACAGTGACATCCACAGGATAACCCATTAGGGGAACAATTCCGATGTCAGCTACTTGACGCTTTTTATCATTAATTACTTGACCTAGATTTTTAAAATTAAATGAGAAGTGTTAAACGTAGAAACTGTCAAAATCAAATTAATTATACACTTTGCAGTCAGGACAAAACATATTTGATCTTGTCAAGACCAGAAGTTGGGATTCAATTAACAAAATCAGACATAATTGCTGTAGCAACATAATCTTAAAACAAATTTAAAATGAATATCAACTATTTGAATTTTATAACATATTATATACCATTGTTCTTTCTGTGTCACGATAGGTTAGACAGGTGATATTTAATCTAAAATATGTCCTATCTTTTAATATTTAATTTAAAGTTTAACTCCTCCCCAAGGCAACTAAGCCTTATAACCACTTCCCCATATTTGGGAACTATCCCAGATGAGTACCAACCCATTAACTCACAGTTGTGAGCCAACAGTGGTGTAAAGCTAGGTTTGGCTCACTGGGACAACTAACATTTGAAGATTATTGACAATAATCATAAACTATACTTACCGCCTTTTTGCTCAATTAACTCAAAAAGTTCAGCTGTTTCACTTTCTTCAAAGCCAATAATGATGAAGCTTATTTTGTCAAAGACCCCTTTGTCTGGCACAACAATGTCAGTGACTTCTAACAGAAAACATTGAAACACTTGCATAAAAATATATCTCAATACTGTCAAAAAACATTCCTCTCGCTGACCTATTGTTTATAACATTTCAACTGTGTTTATTTTTAATAATTGTGATACTCTTTGTTTATACTGTTAGCTGAAGAAGGCATCTTCTAGACAGATTCTTTGTTTTGATGCGTCCTTTTCCCCCAAGTTTTCCCATACCTTGCTTCACATATTTCTTTCTAATTGACTTGATTAAAAACTCTCTCCCTACTTATAACTATTTTTTTTAAAAAATAAATTTTTGATCGAGTTAATAAATATATACAGCAGTATTCCTTAATTATCATAACAAAACAAACCATTGGGATTTTGTGTAGCCTCTTCTGGTTCTGTTATTGTCACATTGTTATTTGCTTCTAAATCTAAAACTTGAACTTCACTGTCTGTATCCTTGCTTGTGGCATTTTGACTTACTGAAATATTATTTCAAATGTGTTGTATATTTAAAATATTAAAAAGATGAAAATGATTTATTTAGGCTATGAGTAAATATCAGTCTTAGAAACCTCTAAAATCAAAGGATAATCCACCTGCAGGATCTATGTATTGGCTCAAGAGTTCAGCCATCTCTAGGTCACTTGCAGCTTCCATTCTGAAGGCTGTGTTATCTTGTAGGGTGCCATTGGATTTTTTACCATGCTTTCGTTCCACATTGAGGGTTGGAGTTACTTTGCTTGTTTGTTTGGGTCTGAAAATATTTTCTTTTTAAAATTAGAAATGTCTTGTCAAAACAAAACCTAAATCATTTACAAAAGTACTTTTTAGGTAAAGATAGCCAAGTTACACTAGCAGGCATGAATCTTTTATTTTGTTGGGAAAAGTAAATTACTAATTCAATTGTTTTAATATAAAAAAATGATTTTTTTAAATGTAACTAATCAATAACACATACTTTTCGTGTTTTTCTTCCAAAGAATTTGCCTTTAAACTTAAGTCATTTCTTAGGTACTTGGCTTCATTCAAGTGGCTATTCACATGGAAACAGTCCATAAGCCAGTCAGTAGATACAACATGAGGACTGGAAGCAAAATAAATAAATTGGAGGAGATGATTTCTGAATTTAACACAATGGACTACGATGAGTCACTTCCTTGTTTTGTCCGTGATACGTACCAGCCATTGGTAGGCTTTCTGCTACACATAACAACACATAACAGCTGATCAGCCATTGCCATTATCATTAATTCTAAAGCAAAATGTTTGTCTCCATCAGCGCTTCCCCAGTGTTAATTAAAAATGTTACTTTTCAAAATATTCTTGAATACACGTGTTTCTTTAAAATACATTCATTAAATGTGACAATAATTATAATTCAGTTATGATTAAAGGAAGATAGTTGTTTGAAGAAAAATTTGTGAGCGACTAGTGTGTTGCAGACAGCCTGCCGGAAGTATTACTTGTTTTTACACGTATCACGTGACAAAACAATCGATAAATCGTAGTCCATTACATAATATGGATCTGGCACATTTATACTTTAAGTAGTGGGAGGGAAATGTATAAAGTATATTAATAATTGAGTTCTCCACTATGTATAAAGTATATTAATAATTGAGTTCTCCACTATGTATAAAGTATATTAATAATTGAGTTCTCCACTATGTATAAAGTATATTAATAATTGAGTTCTCCACTATGTATAAAGTATATTAAAAATTGAGTTCTCCACTATGTATAAAGTATATTAATAATTGAGTTCTCCACTATGTATAAAGTATATTAATAATTGAGTTCTCCACTATGTATAAAGTATATTAATAATTGAGTTCTCCATTATGTATAAAGTATATTAATAATTGAGTTCTCCACTATGTATAAAGTATATTAATAATTGAGTTCTCCACTATGTATAAAGTATATTAATAATTGAGTTCTCCACTATGTATAAAGTATATTAATAATTGAGTTCTCCACTATGTATAAAGTATATTAATAATTGAGTTCTCCACTATGTATAAAGTATATTAATAATTGAGTTCTCCACTATGTATAAAGTATATTAATAATTGAGTTCTCCACTATGTATAAAGTATATTAATAATTGAGTTCTCCACTGAAAGATCATTGCCTGGCACATTATTAAGATCAGTTAATTTAGCTTATGTCAAAGAATTTCAGTCACAGGGTAACTTACCTTTCTTGTAGTTTATTTAAAAGGTTAATATCAGATGTAATAATGTCACCAACAACCACATGGGTGATACCATCACCAATATCCATGGCCCTAAGCGATAAACAAAGTGATGCCAATCAATTTTTTTAAATCCAATGTTTCAATGTTCAAAAGCAAGACACATTGATTTCAGATAATTTAAAAACCAACAAAGATACATGAGAGGACTTAAACCTTTAGTTTGGTGTAAAAATACATGGTTTCTCTAAATATGGCCATGCGAGTACAAACTCATTTAAGAAATTAAAGCAATTTAAACTTATACAAAATCTAAGTGAGTAATGAGACTAAGAAAGTCTTTGAAGAAAGTATCCTTCAGGAATATGAAATGATCAATTATAAATCATTCAAACTATACACGTGTTTGCTCACTTGCATTTCATCATTATCTATCAACAGTTCAATGAATGATTGCTAAATCAATTTCATCATAATTTAGTGTTCCAGGCCACTTGTGTCATTGGTATTTATCTTGAAAGGCAACTAGCATTTCCATTATTGATGTACCAAATTGCTAGTATTCATTAATGGTATATACCAGACTTTTACATGCAACTTCAGCTTAAATTGTGAGTTTAAATCTAATTTGAAACCATTTTCAAGACCACTTCCAGTTGACAGATGTCTGCTGACTTTGGTGGGACTCTGATATTTTAGGCAGATAGGATGAAATTCAAACCCACCACCATAACTGCTGCACCACAGTTCCAACTCTATTAATACTAAGCTAACCTATAATTATTGTTGGCCCCCTGGAATGCTGAAGAAGAAAATATTAAAAGACATCTATAATCGACTTGGACGTCTATATTTATTTTTTTTACCTTAAACCTCCTCCAGCTGATATAATTTTTCTTAACTTCTCTTCCAATGATGACTTGACTCCACTTAAGTAAATCTGAAATTCATAAACAGCTTATTAGTTGGATGTGCCCCTAAATCAGGGGTTCCCAAAACCAGGCCATGGGGCCACTTGTGACCCCTCAGTTCAAAAAGGTGGCCCGCAAGACCTCTATATTTACCACACTGTATTTAAATATTTTTATAACTGTATAATGTGGCCCGCTTAATTACTGAAAAATATAGATATGTCCCTTTACTAGATAAGCTTGGGAAGCACTGCCGCTAATAGTTTATAGCAGGTCTAAGCTCCATAAGAGTGAATCATATTTTACATATTATAACAAGAAGATAATCTATGAAGAAACAAACCCTGCATCCATCAAGAAACACGTCAGCTGGTGTAATGGTTGTGTCAGCATCCAAGGTTGTCATGCCAAGTTTTGTCTCCGAGATGTCACAATGCTTACCACCCATGGCAAACATTCCTGACATCCTGGTTGATGTCATATCCACTGACTCACTTACTCTCTGCATTGAGATACTGAGGCCAGCATTACTTATTACACTGATGTCAGAGATGTTGGGTTCATTAGCTGAAAATATTTTAAAATATAGTTTTTTAGTGGGGCATAGCAGTCAAGGCAATCTATAACAACCAATAATTCTCCAGATATGAATATATGGCATTAACGCTAAGAGAAAACAACCTCTGGAAGCATGCTACATTTTAAGAATAAGCTGTATGGTCCCATTTATTTAAAGGGGACCTTATTGATCATGTTTACATTTTTTTAAAGACAAGAAAGACTTTTTTTTTTTAAAGTTAATAATGACTCTTTTTGTAAAGACAAGTTAATATGGAAGATGCTTAAATACATAAGCAAGCAAGCAAAGAATTTAGTTGAAAATCAGGGAGATAAGAGATTTAAGAAATTTTACACTGATGAAAAAATAAAAACAAAAGAAATTCTTATACTTGATCGACGCTCTGGTGTTGATGTTTTCACTGATTTGGCTTGTGATTTTACATTGTACTGATAAGGTTTGGGATCCAAATATCTTTGCTTGTCCATACAATCCTGTAACCATTGATCATTCACAACTTTTATCTCCCATTTCTTAGCTGCTTCATACTTTGCCCCTGTATGATAGAATAATAAAATATTAATACTACAAACATAGTTGATTTTTTAGGAGACAGCCCTTTATTGATTTAATAAATTATTGTTAAACCCCAATTAAACGTATTACCTATACATGGATAATATTTTAAATACCTATTTAAATCCTACCTTTTGGCTCTTTCACGATTAAGTGAGTACACTCATTCATTTTCAACTCTCCAGAATATTTTCCACCTTAAAACAATGTAACAGATACATTTGGTTAATATGATTCCAGGTTTAAAAAAAAGGCTGTGACTATTCGTACCCAGGTACCAGAAGTGAGAGGTTGGGATTAAAAAACTTTCAGTCAAAATGGACCTGGACACACAGCGCCGCCATTTGTACCCTGGTCCCATTAGACTCAATGGTATTCGGATGTCATTTGTGGTAGTTTATTTTAGTTAAACAAAAGAATTAAGTTTACAAACATATAGTCCATTCAATCATCTTTCATTTGATACCTCATTTTGTCTTACAAACCCAACAATAATATTTTAAATAGACTTTTAATCCCAACCTCTCACTTCTGGTACCCGGGTACAAATAGCCACTTCGTTTAAAAAAAAAAAAAGCAAATTGCTAAACTACAATCCTTTACCAATATGAGGGGGAAAAAATGGCCCACTTTATAAATCATCAATAAAAACATTATTTCTCTTACTTTTAAACCAGGACAGAGAGGCAACAAACTTCATTGAATAAGTTCAAGACAAACTATAAAATGCTTAAAAGCATGGGGCAAAGTAGCATGTTACAGCATGACCTCAACATCATGCCATTCTTAACTCACCGCTCTCAAAACGGTGAGGAAAATAATGGTGTTATCTTAGATGTAGTTGAAATCAAAGAGACAGAAAGAGAAAAGGTCACACTCCAGTGGATCTCAGACCATGTGTCATACTTTGGTGTCAAGGCATGGCTTAAAACACATTTTATGTGAAAATACTTAATAAGAGATTGAATGAATTTTTTTTAAAATCCCAGCTAATAATGTTTCATTAAATTTTCACATACCACCTCTAGTGATGAAACTCATCATATTATTTCTCTCTCTGTTACTGAAGCCAGAAACAACTATCGTCAGGCCAAGGAATGGAGGGCATTTGTACTTGCTAAACATGTCATCTGTAGCTATGATGTGTCTATACGATAATTCAAAGAAATCCATTTCACAAAAAATCAAATGTGTTATCTTTACGGTAAAAAGTTATAAAACATAAAATAATTATATACAATATTCCCAGAGATTATTTAACATTATACTTTTTTGTTTTGTTTTAATACTGCATAAAAAGTAACAGATTATGTTATCTAAAACATAACCTCTGAACCATTAAAATTCGTTTCATGTCATTGAATTCTAAGTAACTGCAGTCTAGCAATGATGAATACAATTAAGCAAAGGGTTCAGAGTTATTTATATTTAATTCAAATTTATCAGAAGCAAACTCTCTTTGCAGGTGAGTTTTCTATAATTTAAAAAAAAACATAATTTACCCATTCCTCAAATGAATTATAAAAGCAGAGTATTACCTCTCCTTTGAAGACTCCCATACTTTGTAAACCCATTCTTTTACCATGACTTGTTTATTTTCTTTCATTGCCACCTTTTTATATTCAAAATGAAATTAAAAAAATAAAAATTGAACAAAATATGTATTCAAACTTTTAAAAAATTTAAATATTTATGTAAAAATCTATGATAAACTATATTAGGTCAGTAAAAACGTATGCAGTTTTGTAGTCAGATTATTTAATATTAACACTAAATATTTTCAAATAGCACCTGGCAGGAAATTTACATGTGGTAGAAACCTAGTGATGTTTTTTTTAAAATTTCATTACTAACCTGATACTTTGAACTGCCAACTTCCCCAGCAATGAGATGAGTAACATTTTCCATAAAATCCCCAAGCACTTTACCTCCCATGAGCTGGACTAGCATGGATATTTCATTCTAAACATTAGAAATTTGTAAAAAAAATATATTTATAAATAGATTTCCTGAATTTATCCAATAAGAAATATTTAAATTCAGGCAAGTCTTAATTAGTTTATTTCTATCAGAATATCGCTTTTTTACACAAGCAACACATGACTAAAATTTGTACTTGGAACATATGTATTTGATTATTATGTGTAATGTTTATATTTATAAACAATGACAGTTAGGTAAACAAACACACAAAATTACCCGAGTATTTTTGTCCATCGATGTACAGCAAACTACAAGTCCCTTCATTGCTAAATTATAAATTGGATTTTTCTTGTTTTCTGGAAAATGCTGGAAAAAAATATCGGAAATTAATAATGTGAAAAATTCAATAGTCAATCATTCGTAGCTTAGAATGTTTCAGTATTATTTCATAATAATTAAAATTAGGATAAAATGACTGTTTTATTTAAAAAATAATATTACAATGATATTAAGTGATTTATTTTTTTGAACTTTAAAAAAAAAATAGGAATAAAACCAAAATTTAAACTTTACAAATTTCATTCTAATACTCAAAAATGAGGAATAAATATATGACATACCAAGCCTAGAAGAAGATTATCTAAAATGCAGCGTGGTCCATAAATTCTGTTGGTGAAAATAAATATCAAATAATTAATTTCAACTTTCTATTATTTCTTTCTCGGGACAAAATATGTTTGTAAGAGCTTTATAGATTTTAAAATTAGAATTAAAATACTTAACATTACTATAAAACAAAATACATCTATCTTAGAATTAAAATACTTAACATTACTTTAAAACAAAATACATCTATCAAAATAACTAACCTGTATCCAAGATCCTTTATATGATTAAAGCCCTTTCCTTCAAAAGGGTCAAATATGAAGATTTCTTTTCCTATACCATCCTTGGAAAGACACTCTTCATGTGTGATCCATTCTGGTTTGAAATTGAAGTCTTTCTTATTGAGGGTCTGGAAATATGTTTTAATCATTGATCATTCCACAGGGCACACATTTAATATATCCAAGTTGTCCAATATTTCAAGATTATAACAGTTCCAATAATTATTTTTAATTTGAATAATTAAATTGATCTAGTTCTAGCCTCCATGACATCTTTAAATAAAGAAGAAACTATAATTACCTCAAAAGCTTTAATAAGCACACTGGAACTCTCTTGTCCATCCGGTTGGACAAAATAGAGCCTGAATTCATCACCCATTATTCAAGTCCTCTCCTTTTATAAATTCATTCAAATCTACTCCTGCTAAAAGAAAAAACATCTTTACAACTTAATCTTGATTTATAAACAAATCACAATACTAGTATTTAAAGTTATTTCTACCTCACACCAATGAATGTAAATAAACAGGATTGTAGTGAATGTAAAAAAACTCCCTTAAGATCTAGTCAACTTGTGTCTTATTGTGTAACACTGATCTCATTCATAGCTTTAGCTTTCTCATAAAATAATAGCAATAGCATTAAATTAACTTCTTCTTCTTCTTAGGTTTGAGGGCCCAGCTAAGCTATATTATAGACATAATAATTTCACTTATATTAGTTTATCATTACTACAGACTTAGAAACTAACTTAAGTTTGGACCTAGACACTCACTGTAAATATTATATATTGGACAGTTTAGGTCAAGGGTTCTTAACGAGGGAAACCAGCAGTGCCAGGGAGTTCAATTATATTTATTTTGTTATAATAAGTTTAATCTGGAGAAAAAAGTGAAGGTGTGGAAATGTTTTGAAATTTAGAGGGAGTGTAACAAAGAACCTCTGGAACCTAGTTTGGGTAATCATAATCTTAATCTGACATTAAATTGTAAATTTAAGGCTTAAGTTCATCTGATATTTAGCATTGTAAATGTAAGGCTTAAGTTCATCTGATATTTAGCATCATAAAGTTAAGGCTTAAGTTTATAATAAATTATATTATTCTAGCGCATTTAATTTACCTGTCTACCCTTTCAGAGATGACTAAGTATAACAATGTAAGCGCAAGGGCAAAAATTTGAAAGTATTTTAATTTATTCTAAATTAATTTAAATATCAACAAAACACACTGCACCCACAACTCACTACTACACTCTACACTAGGCCTGTTTAGTTTTACTATGCATTGAATTAACGTTTACTAGGTCAAATTGGATTGAACAGTTACATTCTTTCATGTTGAGGAATTGTCTGCAAGTGGAGTCTGAACTTGTCAATCCATTGACTTTGTCAGGCATAATTTAAATACAAAACAGGGTAATTTACCACTTCAGCTTTGCTTTTTAGAAATAGTGTTGTTATGGCTTGAAAAGCTATTTAAATGGTTATTCTCTTATTGATGTCCGTTTATAGGACAGTGGAGGGAGAGCCAGTGGGTTTTTGATGGAATAGACTTAATAGAGTGGGCGCTGTTTTCTCGTAGAAGTGCCAGACAGATATGTGATCATGTTACAGGAGTGCATAGTGAGATATCTCCTTCCTGGCTCACTTATTGTATCGGATGGATAGGCGGCTTATGCAAACATAAGCCAGATCAGACACAGAATCTACAAACACTCCATTTTGGTCCATATGGTACATCAACAAGGTTTTGTTGATACAAATGACACTGGTGCCCACACACAGAATGTTGAAAATATGTGGATGCACACAATTTGCAAACTGAAAAGACAGTTTGGCACAAGCTACGATCTTTCCCCTATACATTTACATGAGTTCATGTTCCCCAATTGTTTTCGAGGAGATGATATAAACTCAAATCTGTTTTCTTTTCATACATTAAATTGTTTAAATTTTTCTATGTTAAAAAATATGTCTGGTGCTGAAATGAACATAATAATATACATGATATTGTGTTGTTTTTATGACATTTTATTGTATATACTGTAAAAGTGCAGTTCAAGTGCGTATATTATTTTAACGAAATTCGTATTTTCTCCTTAAACTTATGTGAATTTCTTAATTAACTTATTCCCAAGACAAAATGGTACATGTAAATAATTTTATATGGTTCACAGGCCCTGTGACAGGTTCAACTTTTATTTTTATTTGATAAAACATCTTTGAACACCCCAACAGTACATAGACTTAGACCATCAATGACACAGTAAATGATCTCTCCATTCTGTTTTTTTATGCCAGCTTTTTTCACCTATAACTTGGTATGCTAAATGAAATTTTGAAACAGAAGTTATGTTCACAAAAATGAAACAAGAATTTAAATGTATATTAAATATTATGAAAATATTTATTCTATTTAGTGATGTTTAACGTAAATCAAACAACAGTTATTATATCAGAAATTTATCATTCATATTCATGTCATTGGAGGTGTTTAAAATCCACCAATATTATTATTTAAATATTGATTATAAAGGATAAGCTACAAAGTCATAGCTTGGCGTATGTCCATCAATTCAGGTAGAAGCCTATGCCTATATTGTTGTCTTAGCCTACTGGTCTTTATAGACCTTATAATAGGACAAGTGAAAATGGGGCCCTTAGGCTTTAGCCCCAAAGGAGTTGGTATTATGAGTTCAATACCTTTCAGGCATATAGGGTGGGGAAAAAAATGAGAGATACAAAGGCTGTGTACCACTAGATACCTACCTGAAATGCACTTTTACTGTATGCTATATACTATATTATAATATAAATTATATATATATATAGTATGTCATAAATAATATCCATTTATTTATGAGGATCACTAAAACTAAAAGAAAAAGAGTAAAATTTGTTTAATTAGCCTTCAAACTGTAAGAATACGATTTTAAATGACCAATGCTGAAGAGGTAAATTAAAATTAGAAAATAAAGTATAAATTATTATAATTTTTCTGAAGTATAAATTATAAAGGAATAAAGGCAAAAGGACTATCAATATAAAGTAATATTAATCATTGAACTATTACTATAATTATAATAATTAAGAACATGAAACAATGAATGAATTAATGTAGCCGCTAATAATAATATATATTAAATTATATATGAATTAGGCCTATATAATTAATATAATATATTATTTTTATATCATATATATATGACTTAACCCTCTGAAGACGTAAGGGCTGATCTAACGGCCCAAGGTGCACTAGGGAGAAAGACAAAAGTCCGAGCCATCGACCCGATAAATCGAGCCTCGTGAATGGCTGGCTTGGCATTGTACCAGCCAATCAAATTTATTCTTATGTATTCCTGCATATCCCGGCATTGTAATGGCGGTGTTCTTTGATGGTGAACTAAATTTATTAGTGTGCAGGAATTTTTTTTGTGTGTGTAGTGTAGTTACATCGTGAAATTCGAACATGTCTGACAGTGACTCAATCAAACTGTGCTTAGTGATTTTGATATTCTAGTAGTGAATCTGACACTGAAACTGATGAAAACAATCCGGAAAATAAATGAAGACTTTCAAATTGAGGATAATGCTAATGTTGTGAACTCTTGGTTTAGTATTACTAGTAGTAGGGGTCCTCAACTGGACAGAGATGACAACACTGAATTTCCGAAATCAGGGTAGCTCATTTGCATAAATGTTGATATTTCAATTTCAGTTTGATTCATAGAGATTGTATTAGTTCATGCAACTTCCAGTACCCAATTTCCTACAAGAATATATAATTATATATAGTTTTACATATATTAAGGAAATCGTTTATTTTTTTATAAATTTTTTTGCAATGCGAGTGCCGAGCTCGTAAAAAGTGCTCCATCTTTTTGGCACATAAACCCCGAAAAGTCTCCGTCCTAAGAGTAATAGGCTTAAATGATGACTACCAAGCTCCAGTGAGAGCCACAATTGACACACCTAGCAATGGCAATTATCAGCAATATACTAAAACTAGATTGACTAGAAGCAAGAGTCACCAACTAGTCTAGTCAAGACTAAGAAGAGAAAAATAAGAACAACCTACTGACTACTGTTATTACAGTTAACAACTCAGACCACCAAGAGTCCAGAGTCAGAATTTCCAAGTAATCAAAGTAAAGACAAAATATTCAAGACCGACAAGACTCACTCAAGATGATTGAATGGTCTTTCGTCTTTAGTCTTTAACTTTAAACTCTTTAGTCTTTGACCTATTATTGAATGAGGGGCAGGGGATATTTAGATTTTTATCAAGTGAACCCGAAGGCCATGAAGAAAAATTTCAGTCAAAATAATTAAATTAGTTGACTTTACTTATTTAGATAACAGGTCTTGATACTTTAATAATCCATTCGTCTAAATCTTGGCCAACCTTTCCCGGAGTGTGTTTATTTCGGAAGTGGCGCCCGCTCCAATGAGCCCAGATTTAGTCAGTGTTGCAAACCATTACGACTTCCGGGTAGCACATACAGTATACACCCCAAGCACAAGAAACCTTAGTAAGCATTGACATTAACTTAAAGTCAGGAAAATTACCGTAATTACTTTTTTTTACATGACTCAAACAGTACTTCTTTTATTTGAAACGAACAATATCCTATTTTTTAAATTTATTTGGAGTAAATTAAATGGGAAGACCACTAGTTAAAAAAATCCAGTATGAGAATAATGAGATGGGTACATCGATGTATTTTGTACGCACTGCAGGGAGGTGTAGATTTGATATATTTTGCGTGGGCTACTTGTGTGTATGTCGCGGATGTGCGTTGGTTGAATTAAGTCTATACACATTTAATATCTCTAATAAAGCTAACCGTCACCTAAAAATCTAGAAAATCCATAAAATTGAAATATTTTTAATTAATGTGTAAAAAAATGTGTTCTTCTTCAACATCGACTAGGACCATCCATCATACGGATTTGGGGGGGGGGGGGGGTGTTTACGGTGAGTTCGTCGGTGGCATGCTAATCCGTTCCGTGCACGGAATAATCTCTGGCAGCGCGGGCATGGGATAGTTGCTGCAGTCGGTGATTTAATATTGCACTTTCGGGCTTGCCTGCGTGTCTCAGTGGTGGCTATCCTACTGTCTTCATAAGATTTAGCCCTTATCTTGACAGCTGATCTCCACTTGAATCTGTCCTGAGCTGTCTGCACCCATTTAGTAGGGTCGATACTGAAGGCCTTTAGTGCCACTTTCAGTGAGACTTTGTAACTTTTTATTGACCTCCTTGGGAGTTCTTGCCTATCGTGGGTTCTCCATAGAATATTTGTTTAGGGAGTCGGTTGTCTTTCATACTGGCAACGTGTTCCATCCAAAAGAATTGAGACTGCATCGGGGTGGTGAAGATACTAGGTAGGTTCGCTCTAGCGAGTACCTCTGTGTCAGGAACTTTGTCTTGTCACCTGAAGCCGAGGAGTTTCCTGAGGCAGGTTGTGTAAAAATGGTTCAGTTTCTTGACGTGACGCTGGTAGACTGTCCACGTTTCACATCCGTAGAGCAATGTCGAGAGGACTGCTGCGCTGTAGACCTTGATCTTCGTTTCTCGTCTGATACCTCTCCTGTCCCAAACAGTGCTGCGGAGCCTGCCAAATATGGCACTAGCTTTTGCGAGTCTGGCATTCATTTCATCATCCATGATGATAGATTTGTTTTAGCCTGAAGCCTCCTTAGGTTGAAGACAGATCGATCGATGCGGAAACGGATTGGCAAGCCCTTGGCGGAGTCCTTGAACGCATCATACAGCATTGCAGAATACATAATATATTACTGAAGAGTGTGGGAGCCAGGACACAGCCCTGCTTCACACTGTTTGTGACTAGGAATGCTTGAGATGACTGACATGCACTCTGGCCATCATGTCATCATGCAGTTGACGGATGATTTTGGTGAATTTGTCTGGGCATCCGTACTTCTTCATGATTTTCCATAGGCCACCTCTATTGACCCTGTCAAAAGCCTTATTCAGGTCGATAAATCTGGAATATAGTTCTGTATTTTGCTCCTGACATTTCTCTTGGAGCTGCCTGGCAGCAAACACCTATCGATAGTTCCTCGTTCTTTTCGGAAATCGCATTGACTTTTGGGTAGGAGAACTAGCTCGAGATGTGCATTCAGGCGGTTCAGAGGGGCTCGGGCCAAGATCTTGCCCGCTATGGACAGTAGTAAAATTCCGTGGTGATTGTCGCAGGCCTAGCGGTTTCCTTTGTGTTTGTACAGGTGGATAATTGAGGCATCTTTGAGGTCCTGTGGTACAGTTTCCGTCTGACAGATGATCTGGAATGGACGCAATAGCTTATCCGTCAAGACTGGTCCACCCTCTTTGTACATTTCGGCAGGAATCATATCGGAGCCAGGTACCTTACCTTTTGGACATTTGACGGATTGCTGTCTGTATCTCGACCACAGTTGGGACAGCGTCCAGTGACTTGTTTGTTGGGACCTAGGGCAGTCTTTAAATGGTCTCATCATTAATGACGGAAGGCGTATTCAGCACACTATCAAAGTGTTCCGACGAACTTTCCAAGATTTTCTCCTTGCCTGTGATGAGTGTAGAACCATTTGCACTAAGGAGAGGGGAAGACCCTGAGGTGGTAACGCCATAGATTTCTATCAGGCCACTGTAGAAGTTTTTGAAGTCTTTTCTTGTCTGCAAAGCCCTGAATCGCATAAGCTTTCGCACTCGAATGGAGCCAGGAGTCTTGCATCTGGCGCAGTTGCAACTGGACCTTTCTGCGGATGTTCCTTAGGTACCAGTGTTTAGAACGAGGGTGCATCCACGAGGTCCTGTTTAGGCAAAATAAAGGTTACATGATATACTTCACGTTACGTAATTATTTCGTTGGGCTTAACCAAACAGCTGCACTGGCGAAAAAAGTGTGTGTGTTTGGGGGGGGGGGGGGTGCTTAACACAAATTATAATTTGAACACGGTAACGGCAGTGCTTCTCAAGCACTTTTTAACCCAAAGCCCCCCCCCCCCCCAAAATGGGAAGGAAAAAAGAGGTCTTCATGCTGTCGTACATAATATTGAATTTCATTCTCTCTGCCATTTTAGGCAGATTCACAATGATGGGATAAAACTTAAAATGCGTGAAATTTCTTTGAATTGTAATTTGTGGGAAACAATAAAGGTGATTAACTTTTAAAAAAATCCTGTTTACATTTGCCTTCCCTAATTTTGAAAGAAATACATTTCCTATGCCTTGGCGTAGCTATGGATAGTGCCACCACTCCCCAGGGGTGAGCTCACAATTTAGCCGCCCACAGTCACCACAAACTCTGCATGTGCAAGAAAATGTCATCCTCCATATAGAGAAAAAGGTTCTGCCCAAGCACGCCCTGGTTTGTCTGCTTCTTCACCCTCCCCCTTTTCCTTCCTCATCGTCACCGAGACAGTTATGATTTGTCCTCCTATAATCCTATAATAAAACACTGAATTTCTCTGTTTTCATGTCATTGTATTGCCAGACATAATCAGTGATAAATAAATATATGTTTGAGAGCAAATTTCACGTACGCATGTGGGTTTTCCAAAAAAAAAGGACGGATGCACCATAGGGGGAGAGGGGGTGTCTAAAATTTGACATTTTCCCTACGTAATATATGGATTGCCTCTGATACAAACCAATTGATTAAATTCAAACAGTAAACACAATTATTTTATTTGTTTCATTTGTTAATAAATAGCAACGAAATATATAGGGTGATCTCACTTATGAAGTTTATACTAACTTCTTGATGGCTTATGATTATAATATTTTCGACATTTCGCAAATGGATCCGCCATGGAGGAATTCACGCAGTGGGCCAAAATCATCGTATAACAATAACAACAACTGAGCTTACAGACGTCCGCAAGATCCTTTACATCCATTTCCCTTATCCGCATGTATACAAACTATTCCTACCCCGTCTCTGCGGACGTCCTTTATGCAGATGTGTCACTATAGCGTTGGTGTCCCTCATGGTATCTACTGATAACCCCCCCCCCCCCCCCCACCTACACCTGCACGTAGTAATTCTTAACCAGATCATATAGACCGCTTTTTAAGCCGTTAAGACATAAACAAAACCAACAGAATTTTAGAGTCCACATATTAAAAATGCAACAAAATTATTACTTTTTATTGAAACATTAAACTTTACAATGAAAAATTTACTTTACTTCAAAGATGCAAACGTGTCAATAATATCATCAAAATAAACTTTCTTCACTTTATCACTTTAACTCGTGGCACTCTGTTCTGGTGGCGCCCGATCGTATTTCACGGTGACAGAGAGAACTCGCTGGCCCCCATACCAGAAGTGCCCGACCGTATGGCACGATGACAGAGAGAACTCGCTGGCTCCCTTGCCAGAAGAGCCCGATCGTAGGTGCCACTGTGCTTCTGCGCCTATTTCACAGTTACGAGGACTCTTCCTCTCAATGTTAACTAAAGCTGCAAGTAGTGCAAGAGCCAAGTCCATGGATAAGAGGGCTCTTCATCTCAGTCCTAACAAAAGCTGAAAGAGCCAAGACTCTTTCATCAACATTTCTCTTAAGTTGTGTTTCAACACTTCGACGATGTTCACGGAAAATGTCCGTTAATTAAAAAATATGTTTATGCACACTTTCCAAATCCAGCTGTATGACTTGTAATGATTGAGTTACTGGTTCCAATATCGCTGAGAGAGTGGAGATAATCACTAGACACACGAGAACTGTAGGTGAAGTACATGAACACAATAGCTGGAGAGCATCTTGTCGCTTTTTACCAGTGTAATTTGTTGCCAGATTGTGCTATTGATTGCATATCACCTTGAAATTCTCATTTTCATCTGCAATTGCTGACATTTGCTTCAGTTTTTGGAAACCGATAAGTTCCTCCCGAATTTTAAATGCACTATGTGAGCAAGCGTGGTCTACAAAACGTACCACCAACATTTGTTATGTTCCTTATAATATATCATCTGCGTTGTCTACAAAACGTACCATCAACAACATTTGTTTCTTACATAGGATCTATAAATTTAGTCATTTCCATGTGTGTTGAGTTACACAGAGTATTATTTTTTATAATTAAAACTGTAAAGGGCGCATTAAAAAAGTGCACATTTCATCAACTATTATCGAAAGCGTTTGTGTTTTCTTTTAATGTGCTACTTTTGTAAAAAAAAAAATGTTTCCTGAATAATATTATGAGCTAACTATTTTCACGGATATAAAAAAATGTTTTTTTTCCCCTAGATAGTTATCTATCAGAAAGCTAAAGAGAAAATAAAGATTTTTGTGAACTAGCATTTCGATTATCATATCAATTCTTTAAAAAAAAAATTGTTGGTACTAGTTTTAATTTTTGAAAAAAAATATTACTCATAATTTGTTCAATTTAAAATACATTCTGTGGGTTTTGTTTTTTTAAAAAAAGTATTTTAAAGTACTGTATATCAAATGTGAAATTTGTAATTTATCTGAAAAAAGTGATCTTATTTTGAAATTACAAATAAACATTTCAGTCAACTGAATATTGGGAAAATTATACTTTATTTGAATACGATTTCCCTTAGATAGAATCACACATTAATAAATATATGATGTCTTTTGTAAACAACTCATGTCTTTTTAACATAGTTATGCCGTTCATATATTTTTCATAAAAATGACCAGTTTTCAAAACCCATAAAATGTATAAAGCTTTCTAGTTAACTGTATTTTTTTAAAGTTTATTTTTGATTCTGGTAAAATTTGGCAATATTTTGAAAAGGTAGTCTAATTATCATAAGTAAGTTGTTTTGTGTTTTCTCATTCATATAAAATAACGTTTGCAGTGCTTTTTAATGATGGAACCCTTTTTAATAATTTTTTGTTTGTTTTGTTTTGTTGAGAGTTCATTTATTAATTAAGTAGCCACCCCACTCCCCCAATAATGTAAATGTAAATAAAAAATAAAAGCCATTTACGATTTTTAGTAAAATACATTTTTTTTTTTTTTTTTGCATAGCACAAGCAGGTCAAGCACTTTTCCGTTGCCCCCCCTCCCCCCCCCCCCCAACCTGCAGTGAAAGATGGTAATTAAAAAAAAAATAACCGAGGCACCCTACATCGTAGGGATTGCTGGGCGCACACGATGATTCTAAGGATAAGTGACGCATACATTTTTTATCTAGGATCTCTTCCGTTGCTCTCCAATGAAATGTAATGTTACGTACTGTTATCCGTATGGAGAAATTAATTTCTTATTTAAGTATATGGCTCGTTCTAAAACAGTACACAACAAAAGACGATACCATATGTTAAATACAATAGCAAAGAAAAACGATACCCAAACTAGGGCTAATTACAATTAATAAATTTTATTAAGACATTTAAGTTAATAATTAATTACAAAATAAAAAATAAAATAACATTAAAGCTATCGACTTACAGGATAATGATTTGCTTGTACCGGTACAAAGTTGAAGAAGATACAATGTTGTAAAAGGTACAATGATGAAAAGGAAATCTACACACACACACAGCAAATGTTAGTAAAGAATTTCTGTCTCGTATAGCAAAGCTCTATCGTAAAAGCAATAACTATTTCCTTCATCTATTGCACCTTTGTCCGGTAACTATGCCCATCGTTTCCCTTCTCAGCCCTGGTCATTTGTTACAGATAAAAGGAAATACTATTTAGTTTGATATAAACTGTTTTATATTCATAGGGACAAAATGCAAATATTAATATATATATTTGTATTAATTTATTATTTTCCAGGGGGTGGTCATGTGATTCAACTTGACCCATGCTGCGGGCGTCCCTGAACATACGTGTATATGGGATATATTTTTTTCTTTGCACTAACTTCTTTAGTAAAGCCTTTCCATGTCAGTTTTTGGGTTATCCAACAAATATGTTATCCGAAACACCAACGGCCCCAATTAGTTCAGAAAACTCTCTACTATATTTAATTAAAAAAATCATATTCATTATTCTCTTACAAACATGATGTAAATTGTAACGAAATCAAACATAAACCTGGTGAATAATTTATTAATGAAAAGTGTTGTGTCGATTTAAAAACTAAGTGCTTCATGTTTGCAGTGGCGTAACAACGGCTTGGCATTGGGACAGTTGCCTAGGGCGCCGGCCTGCGCCAGTTCAAAGGCGCCGCTAAATCTCTAATTTTTCAATGTATCAAGGGCGCCAAAAATAAATTAGCCAAGGGCGTCAAAAACCCAGTTACGCCTCTGCATGTTTGGATAAAAACTTTATTCTCAGAACCATTTACGAAACTCTAATAATCTGGCACTCATTAGAGCTTAAACACATAATACACGGTAATACTTTTGGCTGGAATGTTGTCGAAAATCTCACAAAGAGTCAGACAAGTCTGTATTGGGCCTCCCATTACATTAGAACAGAGCCTTCGAGTGACTTTTTGAGGCCCCCTGCCATTTATCAGTCT
Organism: Omphiscola glabra; assembly: GCA_964017045.1. Lineage (NCBI taxonomy): Eukaryota > Metazoa > Mollusca > Gastropoda > Lymnaeidae > Omphiscola > Omphiscola glabra. The sequence continues at coordinate 66,555,370 of OZ024794.1, forward strand.
GGTGCCCCTTGTATTCAAAGTGGATATTTTAATTTTATCCACAACAAAACTTTGGGTCCCTTAAACATCCGAGCCCCCCCTGCAGCCACATGTGTTGCAGGGCCCACGCGATGGATTTTCACTAGACACTCGAATATAAAGACTAGGATCTCTCATTTCCCTGGTGTTTGCTTATCCCGTCATAATCTTCATTAAATTAAAAATATATTATAAACTGGATTCAACTATACGAGAGTCGATTTTAATTTTTTTTAAATTGTTATTGACTATTAACGAATTAAAAAAATAAGGCTCGTTGAGAGGTTGGTTACTTGCTACAATTTACTTTATTTTCCACGGCTTATACTTATCCCTAGCAGTTGAGTAGATAACTAGCTAATAATATGCTTGTTACGCATAAGTCGGATATAACCTCATCTTATAGAAAAAGCTATAATACTGCGAGTCTCGAATCCTTCACTAAATATTTACAAGCAAATGTTTCTAACAACTTAGAACGAGGGGTTCGTTTCAAATTTTAAAAAAACAATCAATCAGGAATGATATAAATGTATATTTATTTGTATATTATGTATATATGTGTGTAATATGTTGATTATGGAAGATAAAAACACTAAATAATATAAAGCATATAAACTGATTTTGGAGGGTTGGGGCTGAACATTTGACATTTGATAGATTGTTTTGTCATCAACAACGAGTCTATAAGCCAAGTTTCAGCTCGATAGATGGACGGGGAAAAGGTTAGATGTCCGTCCTAAGATTTTGCCAGCCAGCCATCCACGAACAGAAGCAAATAATCCAAACATCAATATTTAATTAAATAAATTATTTTATTTGTCCTAAGTTTTATTTTGTCACTGATTGTCCGATTCAAATATATTTTTTCTTTTTCAAATTCGATTTGAATTGCTAACTATGTATTCTTGCTTAAACAATAATTTTTCGCCGGGCATAATATGATTGTTTCGCGTATTTTTTCATTTAAACTTTTAAAGTTAATTCGAAGAACATCCGGTTTAGCACTTCCTTTTTGTGTTTAGTCTCGAACAGAGAAACAAACAAGATGGTAAATATTTTAAAATATCAACTTTAATCCGCCTTCCCAATGAGTGTTATATAAAATTTATATTTTTTAATAATATATTTATTATTCAAGATTTTTTTTACCTAATATAACTTTAGCCTGACATATTATAGACAAAACATTCAGCTATCAACGTTAACCGAGAAAGACATTTGGAAGGAAGAATTTGGGTGTTTATTACCGTAAAAAAAAGTAGCCGACCATTTAGACTATCAAATTAACAGAATGAAAATTATTTTTAAGTTATCCCTCCCTCAGTGGCAAGTTTTGTAAGGCCAGAGGGTAGTGCAATTAGTTGAACATGATTTGTTAACATGATGATGATACATTTTGATGATTTTGGCTTGTATCATTAGAACTATCTGAGAATACAACTGTACTCGGCTAATTCCTATATGTGGTCCCTCGATTTCATTTGCGTGTTTATTGGGAGTCACTGCCCTTTGTTTATGTTTTGAGATTAAGGGTTCAGGTTAGGGTGAGGGATAGATTTAGGGTTCAGGTTAGGGTGAGGGATAGATTTGAATCGTCGCGACCAAGATGGCGGCCATAGTAAAATGCGAGGTACCAATAGCGTGCAATTACCCTGTACTCAATTAGTTAGTATGGTACTATACTCAAAACCATCATTAATTTGACTAAATCAATTTCATTGATTTGATTTACATACTTAATCCATCTATTCCCCTCCCCCTTTTTCTTTTCCCCTCTGAAATAACATTTAACACTTTACACTTAGTTGACTACTTAGACTTCTTGTCATGCACAAAAATATGAACATTTTTCTTGCCTGATATCGCTGCTACATGTCTGAGATGCTATGTTGCACATTATTATTCACTAGGCTGCTTGGCAGAAGCAGTTTCCCCCTACATTTTCTATCACCAATTTTGCCTGGGTTTTATTGTGATGACATATTTAATTTTATAAAATAGATAGGCTTTTGAATAGTGTTGAGATAGTGCCTTATGCCCTGGTTTACCGTACAAATAGCATTATATTGTCCCATATATATTTTTAAACAGGCAGATGACGATCTTCAGGAAAAGAAGAAGAAGAGGACTTTCCGCAAGTTCACTTACAGAGGAGTGGATTTGGACCAGCTGTTGGACATGTCAATGTAAAAATGCTAGCTTTAAAATAATATTTTGTATGTTCATTCAGAAGTTCTGGTAGGCCAATCTTTTCATATTAAATCATAAGTATGATATTTAATAATAATTCTATTCAATCAGGGACCAACTTGCTGACTTGTTCAACTGCAGACAACGCCGTCGCCTGAACAGAGGATTGAAACGCAAGCCCCTGGCTCTTATTAAGCGTTTAAGGAAGGCTAAGAAGGAAGCTGGCCCTTTGGAAAAACCAGAGGTATTATAAAAATAAACTTATTTTGTGTCGGGCAAAGATATTTATGATATTATAATTGTAATAGTGAGAGGCCTTCATATAAAATATATTATATATATATTCTAGTAGTACTTTTTACAATGTAAGCATTTAATTTAGAATCCATGTGATAATCTGCTTTTTAACTGATATCAGGTCAATGATTGGGCCTCATTGTTATAAATATTTTAGTTCCCCAAATGTTGTTGCATCTTTTATTAGAGATTGTGGTTACTATATGTGGCTTTCTTAGTTTCTTAAAATAATTTTCAGGTTGTTAAAACACATCTTCGTGACATGATAATTGTTCCTGAGATGATTGGTAGCATCGTTGGTGTGTACAACGGCAAAACTTTCAATCAAGTTGAAATAAAGGTTGGTTACGTTTTTAATTGTAACCCTTAAAATTTGCTGGCTTAGCCATTTTCTATATTGATTAACCTTTTCAACCAGCTAATGTCCATAACTGCCCACTTCCGCTTCAACCCAATAACCGCCCACTTCCGCTTCAACCCAGTAACCGCCAAACCCTACATCAAAATATACTGCTCATTTGAACAATAGCCTTTAAAATGGAGATTTTGAACTTCACGGGGATGCAAAGGGAGCTTACTACTAAATTTTGTGTCATTATTAATCAACCCTACATGATTTTTTTTTAAAATGGCTTTGAATTTTCTGCAAACTCTGACAAATGACAAGCTGGGCCCAAATTTTGATAATGTTGATGTGTCTGTTGAAGACTTGTGATTTAATTAATAAAAGGCAAAGTCAAAATTCTAATACTAGAAATGAAGAATTGAGCACTTAAAAGTCCTAGAGTGGCTAGAACGAGTGATCAAAGGTGATCTGTGTGTTTAAATGTTATGTCAGAAGTAGTCTATCTCGAATTTACTGAACCTGTATGTTCAAGCAATAATATTAAGCTGATGGGCATATATTTATTTTTTGCTGTTCATTCCTGAAGCATTTGAAAGACATTGTTACGGAAACTAATCGGTCTGTTTTACTTTCATAATTACCTAATTAAAGACTATTAGTCAACAATTGAATTTTGCTTAATATTCCAGCAGTGTCAAAAGTTATGTCTAGAAACAGGAAGGAAGCTATTGATAAATATTTTCATCTAAAAAGCAATGTTACTGGACCCCTGAGAGTGGAGCCATGTCATAATCCTATTTTCAAAGTCCCTTATAAGTATGAAGTCAGAGGAGATTTCCATTGATAAAACCTTTGTGGCATAAATATGACAATTTTCAAGCAGTACATTTAAATAAGCATACTCCCTTGGGCATCAAGTTGTAGTGTATTGCTGATACACTTAGTGGTTATTTTTTAATTTGAATGTTTATACTTGGAAATCTGTTGTCTTTACAATGTGAGCAGTATCTTGACAGGCATCACAATTTTTTCTTTGATATTTTACTGGTCTCAAGCTTGTTGAGGATCAAATGGAACTATTTTGGCAAAATGGAGGATGGGAAATGTTTATGTCCATGATCATTTGAGATCCTATTATCCGATTGGTAGAAGAAGTAGGAAATGGTGGTCTTTTCTATGGCTCAGGTTGCCACAATCAACGCTTTCATTGAGTAAATTAATGTGGAGGAATCCAACATACGCATGGCTTGATCATCTTTAAAGTTCTGTGCTGCGACTGAACCCTGCAGCTTGTGGCACTAAGACAAACTGTCCACACAATGCATCAGTCAAGTAGAATGTTTGGCAGGAAAAAAACATTTTTTGAAAGCTAAGCAAAAGATCCTTACAAATAGTCCCATTAAAAACTCCAATAGATGCCTTACATGCAAAGTGTATTTATGTAGTAAAGTACACAGCTTTGCATTTCAAAATAATCTAAACTAAGATAAAAATATGAACTTGTAATTGTACACAATTCCTTTCCCTTCAAATTTGTTCCTCATTTTATTTCATGTCTCACAAATGAGTACCTGTATATACAAAATGATTAAATAATTATTCAGCGTTTCTGAATACTGTGTAAGTAATAATTAATCTTCTGACATTTAAAAGCTCATGTAATTAGCTATGAATGTATTAATGAAATTTGATCAGTAATTTTTGGCATCTAATTATTACCTGATCTTGTGTCCCACTTCTTGTCATAATATTTAAATAAGTATCCCTTTGATGTTCTGCATTCAATGTAAAGATGATTACTTTTATTTGTTTTTTCAGCCTGAAATGGTTGGTCACTACTTGGGTGAGTTTTCAATTACATACAAGCCTGTAAAGCATGGTCGCCCTGGTATTGGTGCCACCCACTCCTCCAGATTTATTCCCCTGAAGTAACAACCTGAATAAATGTTTTAAAATTGCTCAGTTGCCTTCTTTATTATTTGAGTTTGTTTATAATCCTATATCTATATGTAAAAAGAATATTTCTAGTGTTGTTCCTGTGCATCAGTCTTATTATGCAATGTAAAAAAAAAAAATATTTAGTATCACTGGGTTGCTAGTGTTGAGACTTGAGGGTTTAAGTCAAATAAAATCTGCACTGTCTTGCTCTTGAATGAGCAGAGTGAGTGCAGTGGCATGTAGTACAAATACATAACAGTGTTAGTGTTTGTTCGAGTTCTTTTCCTGCATACTGGAAATTGCTTTGGTTCATCAATGGAAATGTTTACAAGGAGGATGTACTAACAGTTAAGCGCAAAAATTTGATGCATTCATCCATTCCAGGGGTCACCATACTTTTTCACAGTGGGTCGGATAACTGACAATATGAAAAGCGCGGCTGCATCTGGGAGCATCATGTGTTTGTGTTGCCATGGTAACAGAGTGGAGCTACCATGGGTCTGGGAAGGATTTGGGATGGGGCAGAATAAGCAAACCTTACAATTCAATAATACCGGTACTGGGTATAAACAAGAAATTCTAGATACAATATTCTGAAAATGGTTAATTTAAGGCACAAAGCAGCCAGGAGGTCTCCGCATATGTGAATGTCTACTAGTATTCTAAAAATTTACATTGTGTGTATCGCAACTTTTCATGTTCCATACCCTTATCAAATTGAGCTTTGTTTTCGAGCCGTAGTTTGGTGACCCCTGATCCAATCTAAGAACAATGTAGAGCTGAATCTGCTTAGTAGTAGTACTACTACCGGTACTAAAAAAGTACACTACTAGTAGTAGTGCTAGTCTTTACTTTAACCTTATATAATTATAATTTATAAATGATACTACTAAATACTAGTTTTAATTAAAAGTATAGAATGACTAAATGAAGGAATCGTGATGCTGTGGGCAGTGTAGGACAAATCTTTTTGCCAATGCTGCAACCTTTGAATCATGGTTCATTTTTAAAATGGGGGCGGGTCATTCAGATTACTGTCGTAGTTTCTCGAGTAGGATCACAGTTTTTAATTTTTAAGAAAGTTGTTAAAAGATACAGTGACCGTATATCAAGAAATTCCAAACCAGGTATAAACTTAGAATATTGTAGTTTTCTAATTTTTATTTTTTAAAAATAATATTTTAGTACCGTATTTAGTTAATTTAGCAGCTTTATCAATTTAGGTATGTTAAAATGGTGGCCAACCCAAAAGGCTTCACGTGCCATATTGATACAGACCCCCACGAACATCTGCAAAAAATCCCCCCATCCAATATTTTTAGAACAAATTGTCTGAAAGACGCAGTGATCGGTCTCGGATTATATTTCATGTCAATTGTACTAAGAAGGGGAATAGAATATATTATTTATATCGACTTGATACATTCATATTTATATATATATATTTCATTACGTATCATTGGTACCTGTATGTATGCAAAATAGAATTATTAGAAGACCTAAAGTTCAATATATATATTTATTGCTTATTTATTGTCAGCATTAGAAAATGGTGTTTACAAAAACAAAACAAAACATGTTTTTCATCATCATCATTAGTTGTCTTATATAGCGCGGTAACCCAGCATAGGGCTAGGCTCACCGCGCTGCACATAAAAATATTAGCAAAAGAGACACAATCGTGACATTAAAATAAAATACATTTATGTAATAAAGAACAGCTGTATAACAAAAAAAGCAAATGCATATTCACCCCACCCACCCCATAACTTTTACATGTCAAGCAATGGACGGCAGCCAGCAGCATTGTTTATCGGTCAGAGGGGGGGAATCAGTCGGGGTAGTAGAGTTTAAAGAGATGTGTTTCGAGTGCAGTTTTGAAGGCCTGGGTGGTTGGTATATTGCGGATGTGTAGTGGGAGAGAATTCCATTGTTTGGGGCGCAGAAAGAGAAAGATCGTTCACCATATGTTTTAGTGCGTGTCTTGGGAACGGATAGAATACGCGTGTCTGCGGAGGAGCGAAGTAGTGTATAGACAGAAAGAAGTTCGGTTAGATAGGAAGGGCAAAAATCCGAGAAAAAGTTGTGACAGAGAACAGACAGCTTGTGCGTGCCTGTATAGGGAGCGAATGAAGTGAGTGGAGTAGTGATGTGATCACGTTTTTTTTGCCTTTAGAACTAGCCTAGGAGTTGAGTTTTGAACCTGTTGTCACTTTTGTAGTTTTTCTATGAAGTGTTTTGGTAAACCTGACAGAAGAGAGTTGCAATAGTCAAGGCGAGAGAGAACAAGAGCACAGAATAGTGTTTTTGTTGCGCTAACTGTAACATAGTGGCGGATGGAGCTGATCTGACGGATAGCGGTGTATGCAGAACGACAAGTGTGAGATATATGTTTTTAGAGAGAATATAACCAAGATTCCTAGCAGAGGATGTAAACTGTATATCGGAGTTACCTACTTGAAATGAGGTGGGGAGAGTTGAGGTAGAGGATGATTTGTGATTGTGAATGAGGAGTGCTTCCGTTTTTTCATCATTAAGCTTCAACTTGCTGAATGTCATCCATGACTTATCATCACCAATGCACTCCCGCAAAGTTTGGACAGTGGAATCCACAAGAGAGGGATGGGTATGCTTGTATAGCTGCGTGTCATCTGCGAATGACTGGCTCTCAACATCATGCTTCCCAAGCAAGAGGAGCAGTGGCCTGGTATACAATGTGAATAGTACCGGGCCCAAAACTGATCCCTGTGGCACTCTGTACACTCAAGTCAGAACATCCGGAGAGACAGTCATCGACAGAGACCGCATGCGTTCTATCGGTGAGGTAGGACCTAAACCAAGCCTAAACTGAACCAGAAATTCCAAAGTAATTTTCAAAGGTTTTGTAATTATATGTAAAGGGTTCCATGGTCAACAGTGTCAAAGGCCGTACTGAGATCTAAGAGGATCAGGATGGAGACATTACCGCTGTCCATTGCGCGCAAGAGGTCATTAATGACTCTCAATAGAGCTGTCTCAGTGCCGTGAAAATGTCTATAGGCCGACTGATTAGGACTGAGAAGAGAGTGGTCGTTAAAGTAAGCATAAAGTTGTTTTGGAGCTAGTTTTTCTTTAGATAAAAATGATTAGTTAGATACAGGTCTATAGTTTTTAAAAATTATTGTCATCCAGACCAGGCTTCATTTTCACAATACATCACGATAAATTAATGTTTTGTACCATATTGTAATATTAAGGAATTCTTTCAAGCATCACAGAAGAAGTCTCTTGAGTAGGATATTATCGCAGTTACGATGCCACTAATTTAGATGTCTGCAAGAAAACAAAAGTGGTTGTTCAGTCAAATGTTCAGTACGTACCATGATTAAAAATTCTTTAAAACCCCTGTAATTGACCAGCTGGTCAGTTCTGCTGTATTGTGGGATGAAAGAGTCCCATGAATAAAAACAAAAGTAAACCAAGTGATGTCAGTCAGATTTTAAATTTGATTCTATTTTAATAACACCGCTATAAATAATCCTTTTATTATTGTTTTCATTGTAGGGAATAAACTTGTATATTTTCTTTTCAAATGTCATTTGAATTATTTTTGATAATTAGAGGTCAGAAATCCTTATTGGTCATGAGATCGCAATATATTAGAGTTTATAGTATTAGGACCAGGGCCAACTTTAAACTTTCCAATAGATTTAATTTATAGTTTTTTTTGTTTTACAACTAATGTATTGGTTAGTCAAGATAAGTGAAAACTGGATAAGTGGTCGTTTGCAAATCACTTCACGCAAAAAATGACATTTTCCAACACCCCCTCCCCTTTGTCACAAACAATATGTCACAAATTCTTTACCCTCCCCCTTAGTGTTACGTCACACCTTAAAAAATTCAAAATATACATTCAATTTTCATAACTAAACTAAGATTTTATTTTTTTGATATGTCCAGAAGGTGTGAGCGACTGAGTTTCACGGTACTTTAAGTACTACTTATAATACCTGAGGCAATTTCGACCTCAAATAAATGTTTTTAAAATTAACTGAATAATGATTTTTCAAAATTATAAAATTAAAAAAAAAGTGAGGTCACAAATTTTTTACCCCCTCCAACCGTCTCTAAGTGTCAAAATTCCCCCCCCCCCCCCCCCCCCCCCGTTCGTGATGTAATTTGCGAACGACCCCTAACAAATAACATTGTCATGACTGAAGATCACAGAAAGTGCTTAAATACTGAGTAAAAATGGGTACATAGAGATTGTATTGCTGGCCCTATCAAATAATCTCAAAAATATGTATCAGTGTTACTATTACTATTACTAAAACAAAGTTTTTTAAAAAATCAATGAACTTACGTTTACAAAAAGTGTTCGTAAACTCAATTTTCCTTGGGATCAATTCATCAGCTGAGCCAAGGAATATAACATGTTCCCTGCTGGTACCGAGGCTTTCTATGAAAACTTTATCGTAGTTGATTCCCAAATAGAAAACAAAAATCTGGAAAATTAAGAGTAAAAAAAAAGTTATGACATTGTTATTATGAACGAAATTATTCTGATTAGTCTGAACGCAATTTCAGCTGAATATTATTTTATACATACTTTCTTGAACATGGAGATCATCCCCGATTTCCAACTAGTCAAACACTGTTCAATGTGCATTTCCGCTTGTAATAAATTTACTAGCGCCAATAAGAAAATTGACACTTTATTTTAGTAAACAGTAAACTACCGATATTTAGTTCCCGTGATTACAATACCATACCTAACTAACCTCATACTGGTCTCTGTGTTTGGCTTTAGCAAGCTGTCCATAAATCTCCCTTCTCTCGCGAAGATAGTCATCCAAGAATACCACCAGCCTTTTCAAGGAGCCCGTTCTGGCACCATTTTCTGGAGTGAAGGAATCTCTGATGGTTATCTTGATCAAATAACCAATTTCTTCACCCTTGTCCACTTTAATATTTTCAATGAGCTGTTCTCTTTTAAGATTCTGCAATATGAGTTAAAGCACATGAGCTTTTGGGCAAATCTGAATTTGTTATATCCAAGTAATAGCAACCACAAAATACCGATTAATAATTTTTATGAAGCAACTGGCAATTGAGACAATACATTAATTATTATAAATTCAATAAAACAAATACCCTTAAAACTTAAAGGAACTGCTCAATAGTATTTGTTAATGTCAATTTAAAATTTTTTTTTTAAAAATAACAATAAACACAATGTATATGGAATGTTGTGTAAACATTGTTTCTTTGAAAGATAATTTTAAACAAGGTGACATTTCAGGTGTTTTATGGGGGGTAGGTGTGGGGAGGGGCAGTGCCAGGGCCGGCCCTAACAATTGCGGGGCCCTATGCGAAACGGATTGCGCGCGGCCCATTCTGGGTAGAGGATAAGGATAATAAGTGAAAATTAAGATTTTGTATTAGAAAATAAATTCGGGGCGGGGCCTATGAAAGTGCGGGGCCCATTGCGGCCGCATAGGTTGTAGTGACCTAAGGCCGGCCTTGAGCAGTGCTGTATAAACATCAAAAGGAGGCATAAAGGCGCACGGTGCCAGCACTGACTCACACGCTCATACATAATCATAAACTGATTTCATTCCCGCTGTGAACCCCCTGGGGACCCGCCTTTGGTACGAGTTTGGTTTCGCCTCTGGATTCCATTTAATAACATAGTAAATAATAAAGTTCATTTCAAAAACACGCTTCATCCTTAAGTAATGCCCAAAGCGCGGTACAAATTCGATCAAATATAGTCAAATTATATTTACGAAATTAAAGGTAAAAATGTTGTGCAGTTAAATTTAAAAGTTATGGAATGGTTGGGCGAATACACATTTGTTTTGTTTAATTTAATTAATGTATGTTCATTTTTAAGTTCATGATTATGTTTGTTAAATTGTATGTTCAGCGTGGTGAGCCCAGCCCTAGGTTGGGGTACTACGCTATAAAAAACTTCCTTATAATAATAATAATAAATTCATTGTAATGACTAATATCGAGAGGTTTTTTTATAAATATAATGATGGGGGAATTGTCTCTTTGATCGGGGGTTGTGTTGATGAGGGGTTGCAGAAAGTAAGGTGAGGGGTCTGGGGAGAGGGGGGTGCATTTTGGGACAATACCCGAATTCAGTTTTGCGTTCCACATGATTCCACATTAATAGACCTACATAATTCATTAAAAGACCTACACAATTCATTAATAAACAAGAATTAAAATAGTTCAGAACAAAACATATAAAAATAATTGTTGGTAACCCGTGCCTGCGTGTGCTGTCACAAAAAAAAAGTACTAACAACATTACCCGGTATACTTTGAATGAAGTGAAACAAAACTCTCACATCCAGGATGCTTTTCTTGCATCTACTTTAACACATATTTATTTTACAAGTGTCTACATTTTTAAAATTACAATTGAAAAAATATATTTCTAAATGTACAAAATATTTATAAGGAGTATATATTAAAATTGAGAACTAATTTGCAAAAAAACTGTTTTTAAACTTCCTAATTGATACCAATCTAGAGATGTTTACTTTTTTAAACTAATGCTTGCAAATGCTGAAATAGGTAGGGCTGATTGTTTATTACTCTGATGTTAGAAAGAGAAAAGCAATTTAGAAATTATTATAAGCTACCTATGTGCACTTAAAGTTTCTAGATTGATCTTATCATAATTGTTAAAAATTTACACTAACGGTATGCGCATGCTAAATCTTAATCATTTTTTTTTTGCATTTAATTTTTTTTTATCTAGCTCAAAAAAAGTGCCCCCTTTCTTCAAGGGTCTGTTGTGTCTCTAGATACCTATGAAATTTTAAAATTGTGCTATGTGGTAAAAGAAAAGATAATTATTAACATCCTTTCCTACTTTAGAAGTTAGCATTTTTTATTAAGAAACATACACTGTAAACAGATTGCCAATGTTTAAGACTTAAGATAAGATTATTCAATTCAGTGGTTCCCAACTTTCAGAATGCCGCGACCCTCTAATACAGTTCCTCACGTTGTTTTGAGCCCCAACCATACAATTATTTTCGTTGCTACTTCATAAATATTTGTTTTCCGATGGTCTTAGGCTACCCCCATGTAAGGGTCGTTCGACCCCCAAAGGGATCGCGAGACCCCCAGGTTGAGAACTGCTGCTTTAATTGATCCATATAAATAGAAATGTGGTTTGAGTACATTGTACATATTCACTTTCAGCACGTGCGTATCAATATATTTTTGCAAGGACCATTTCACTGTATTATAATTATAGGGGTTACTATCGTTCTATTTATGAAAGGCAGGTTCTATCAAAAGGATTTCAAATATAAAGTCGATAACTAACTGTAAATAGATTTGCCGTAAATACTTAGATCAGCGGTTCTCAACATGTGGGTCGCGACCCCTTCACAGTGGTCGCCTAAGACCATCGGAAAACACATATACTCTACAGTTATGAAGTGGCAACGAAAATAATTTTGTGGTTGGGGGTCGCCACAACACGAGGAACTGTATTAAAGGGTCGCGGCATTAGAAAGGTTGAGAACCACCGACTTAGATCAACAAATGTATCCACCGCAACCATATTTGATTGGTTGCACTATTTCACCGGCGACTTCCGTTTACGATCTCTTAAAAAAGAATCTCTCTCAATGAACGTTTAAGACGCAACTATTTTTTTATTGACCTATAGTTTTACTTGAATGCTTTACACATTTCTCCGGGTTGGGAGGTTGACGGGCTCCGGGGTTGGGAGGGGGGAGAAGTTGATTAATTTCAGGTGAGGGGGAGGAAGGGGAGGTAGATGCCTGAAAGAAACACTGATGTTAATTTAGTGTAAAATTATGAACATTTGAACAAAACGTGTCGCGCAACTCTGTGTGTAAAAAAATGAACGAACCTGTACAAGAGTTATATCCCCTTCATGACATGTTTTGGACACTACTCCAACTCTGACCTTTCCTGAGTTAAGGCTGAGATTTTCCGTAATTTTTTGCAAAAATTCTTTGATTTTATTTGAGACTTTCTTTCCAAAGGCAGCTTCATCAAAAACAAATACAACGTCAACAAATGTGTTGTTGCCACAAACTGGGGACAAAATTTGTATATTGTGTCAGTGAAGTCTGGAAGTATGACATATGATGTTTGAATTGTAGTGTGTCATAAGTGGTGAGATGTAGTGTGTCATTGGTGGTGTGCTGTAGTGTGTCATAAGTGATAAGATGTAGTGTGTCATTAGTGGTGAGATGTAGTGTGTCATAAGTGGTGATATGTCGGTAATTATGAAGGATTTTAAAAATGTTTTTTGATAAATGTGTTCACAAGGTTGTTTAGGATGGAAGAAACGCATTTCAGGCCATGGGGAATGCCTGGATCCACGTTCGTGATTTTTCTTATATGAGCGACACAAATTTAAAAAAATACCATGATTTTCCATTGCGACAGGCGACAAGATCTGACACATACACACACACACACAAGCTAGTTGTAAAACCTGACACATAAACGCACTACACTTAACTTTATGTGTACTAGTGGTATGAAATGAGACAACTATACCACTTGACTTATGTGTACCAGCTAGTGGTATGACATGAGACAACTATACCACTTGACTTATGTGTACCAGCTAGTGGTATGACATGAGACAACTATACCACTTGACTTATGTGTACCAGCTAGTGGTATGACATGAGACAACTATACCACTTGACTTATGTGTACCAGCTAGTGGTATGACATGAGACAACTATACCACTTGATTTATGTGTACCAGCTAGTGGTATGACATGAGACAACTATACCACTTGACTTATGTGTACCAGCTAGTGGTATGACATGAGACAACTATACCACTTGACTTATGTGTACCAGCTAGTGGTATGACATGAGACAACTATACCACTTGACTTATGTGTACCAGCTAGTGGTATGACATGAGACAACTATACCACTTGACTTATGTGTACCAGCTAGTGGTAGTATAATCGGCAACACACACTGACATATTTTATTTGCGTACTTTAAGTCATGTGGGAATCACCTGATGATTTCTCTCAAAACAAATTCGAATCTCCGTTATTTTGTGTGTGATACGGTACTAACATAGAAAAGTGTCATATCAGGACAAACTATCAACCGTATATTTTATTGTGTGTGATACGGTACTTACACAGAAATATTATAAGTTATAGCAGGTCAAACTATCAACCGTCTCTTTTATAGTGTGTGATACGATACTTACACAGAAATATTATAAGTTATAGCAGGACAAACTATCAACCGTCTCTTTTATAGTGTGTGATACGGTACTTACACAGAAATATTATAAGTTATAGCAGGACAAACTATCAACCGTCTCTTTTATAGTGTGTGATACGGTACTTACACAGAAATATTATAAGTTATAGCAGGACAAACTATCAACCGTCTCTTTTATAGTGTGTGATACGGTACTTACACAGAAATATTATAAGTTATAGCAGGTCAAACTATCAACCGTCTCTTTTATAGTGTGTGATACGGTACTTACACAGAAACAAGCCATATCAGAAGAAACCAATAACCGTTTCTTTTATCATTGTAATAAACAGCTGAAGGTTTTATTTTAATATTTTGTAAAATAATATTTGATTGACTATTTACATCCATTTGATGTGCTCTAACAGTTGCAACAACCCACATATTTTAATATTAAAAATTTGCAAATGATTTGCTGAAAGCTGACATATACCCTGATAACAATTATAATTTAATAATATTTAGGGTTACCTTATTACTTTACCAAAGGCTATAATGCGAATGTGAATATTGCTACCACAAACACAAATGAAATAAATGACCCTAGTTAAAGTGTACAATTAATATGAGATTTACTCACTTCCTTGGTCGCTTGCTAAGGCTTCCACTGAAATATAATAATAATAATATAATAATAATAATAATAACGTTTATTTGAAAAATCACGCTTCATCCCCAAAGGCTCGAAGCGCGTTACAAAGTCAAATCTAGGAGATTGATTGGAGTACTTATATAGCGCTCATTCCATAGCATGCTCACGGCGCTCCGCTGTTCGATGTTCGAGAGGTCTCACCGCTGCCAGTTAGGCGCATGTGAACTCCATCTCCCCATCTCCCCATCTCCGGGTTTGAATTCAGAGTTGCCTTCTCTTAGTGTTTTTTTTGCTTGACTGGGCTTTAGCGGGGATTGAACTCCTGACCATTAGCTTGAGATTTGCTCAGTTCAGACCACTCGGCCACCCAGCAAGAACATGTTTTTTTTCTTTTCTTCTAAAACAAGTCTCCACTTGGAGTAATTACAGTTGTAATTTCTTGAGTATATTTTGAAACATTAAATTTTAAATATTTACCGGTTTTTAGGAATGTGATGTATGATAATATTTATTTTAAAAAAACACAACAAATATAAGGATTGTTTTTTTTTAAAACATGCATGATTGAAAGCTTAAATGGCAGAAACAAATATTATGTTGTAATAATTTGGTCGACTGGTTGTTAAAAGTCAGCTGAGCAAAGATAGCTGTGAAATGACAAAGATGTATACCTTTCTAAAGAGGAGACACATAATGGAGACAAAGATTATAGAAATACAATACAGTTTTTGACGTCTTACCTTCAGAGAGTTTTTTGGATACTGCTGGCAGGATTCTGACTAAGTAGTTATAATCTGAAACATGATAAAGAAATTCTGACTTTGGGTCGCTGGTGTAGTCGCCGAGCCTAGCCACGTTGATTCTGTTTCCAATAGCAATGGTAGTTAGGAAAATACCCTGCCGCTTTGCGAGATTTGCATTGTCCATAGCAAGCTGAATATCTCTAAAAGTAGACACGATTTGTGAAATATTATAAGGAAGAAAATATTTTACATAGTAGTTCTAAATTCACTAAATAGAGATTTTTGAGAAAAGGGCTTTCGCGCCACCGCACCCCCTCCCCCGGAGATAAAACTGTGGAAACAAAACAAAGGTTGCTGGCGCCAAAATTTTGGCAAGGAAAAAGTAGGGGTTAGGTAATGAGTTTATTACCTAGGTTGTTTTTAAAACAATAATTTGTTTTTGAATAGTATCGAAAATTAGCCTACCGACGAAATTTTTGCTCTACCCTTTAGATCAGTGGTTCTCAACCTTCCTAATGCCGCGACCCTTTAATACAGTTCCTCATGTTGTGGCGACCCCAAGCAACAAAATTATTTTTGTTTCTACTTCATAACTGTGGAGTGTTTTCAGATGGTCTTAGGCGACCCCTGGGAAAGGGCCGTGCGATCCCCAAAAGGGTCGCGACCCAACAGGTTGAGAACCGCTGCTTTAGATCATCAAATCTTTTTATTTCACTTTCTATATTTATAGTCCTTGCTGAATAATTTAATAGACAAAATTGCCAAAGAATTCATCCTGTCTTGAGGCATGGATGATCTTAAAAATGTGTTTATAAGTTTTAGTTTACTAAAGCTTCTCTCACTAGAAGCTACAGAAATTGGAATTGTAAGCATTATTCTTAATGCTACCCACAGATTTGGTATGACATCCTGTAACTTATTAGTGTTCATGACTTTGGCGGCTTCTATTTGCTGCTTTACATCATGAGGAAATAATTCTTTGGCTATATCTAGTTCAGTCAACAGATCACATCCATTTATATCGCTATTTTCTTCATACCTAAACTTATTCTCTAATTACTCTGTAATTACCTTTGTCTGGCAGATTTTTAAAGTCATTTAAAATTCCCACGTGTTATTGAAACTTGGAACCTTTTCAAATCTTTTTGATAAAAAATTTATAACTCTGTCCAGTATTACATTCAACACATGATTTTAAAGAAAAAAAAAATTCTGGGTCATCTGCATTTGGAACCTGGTCAGTACACTCATATTCAAACAGCCTCCTTCTCCTTCGCCCCCTCCTTCTTTTAATAAAACAATAATGGGTTCTACATCCAATTCTGCAGCAATTTTGTTGTTGTTGACTGTAGTGCATTTCCAAATTCATTTGTACGAAAATCAATCAAAGAATCAGTGACACCATTCATTAGTGAAACTACTGCAGTATAGTTCCGCATTGGTGGCCTGCAGAGTTTAGCTGACTACATTTACCTTACCTTAGATATCATACCAGATATTTATCCCCACTAAAATACATAATCCTCTATTCGTGATACAAGTGTTGCCACTTCATATCGCACAACAAGATCAGACACAGAAGTTCATAAAGAGCTTTTCGGATTCCCGTAATTTCATATTTAATAGCGTTGGCACATTCAATTCTGCACTCCCATCTAGTCTCACATAAAGGTTTTACAGTGAGGCAGTTAACATGCCTATTTCCCAGTACATTCCATCGTTCAGTAGAGGCAGAAAAGAAAACAGATAAGCGCTGGACACCACCAGGCAACTTTTTGGACTGTCCCCAACCACAAAGTTTAGGCTATGACAAACACAGGTCACATAAAAGGCCAGTGGATTTACCTTCATAATCCGTGCCTGCACTCCTTTATTTTTTCCCTTCATATTGGAACCATTGTCGTAGCCATGTCCCCTGAATTCCTTTCATATTGGAACCATTGTCGTAGCCCTGTCCCCTGCTGTTGTGTAAGTCTAGTGTCATAGCCCTGGCCCCTGCTGTTGTGTAAGTCTAGTGTCATAGCCCTGGCCCCTGCTGTTGTGTAAGTCTAATGTCATAGCCCTGGCCCCTGCTGTTGTGTAAGTCTAGTGTCATAGCCCTGGCCCCTGCTGTTGTGTAAGTCTAGTGTCATAGCCCTGGCCCCTGCTGTTGTGTAAGTCTAGTTTGATATCTTTCAAAAAATTAATGATACTTTCATACAATCCTTGACCTGTAGTTTCTATTACAGCCTAAAAGCTAAGAAAATGTTCTTTTATTGCTGTGTCTTCTACATCCAAAAATCTGATAATAAATGACTAATATCTGATGTACAGTCTAAAATAAAGCTGTAATATTTGGCTCAATTTATAGATCGGTTAATAATATTTTCTAGAACAGCATTTCCTAACAAATTGATTATTTCGTTCTGAACATTTTTTTTCTACAATAGTGAACGTGAGTTTCTTTAGACACAACTCGATGTAGATGTTCACTCATTTTTAAATCGAATTTTCCAAGTACCTCAACAAGACTTAAACCTTCCTATTGAACTCGATGCACCTACAAAGGAAGCAGCTGTCTTTGTCAGCAGCGACTTTTGCCGCCACTTCCTGTGAACGAACATACCATTTATGT
The DNA here is from genome assembly GCA_964017045.1 of Omphiscola glabra. Classification (NCBI taxonomy): domain Eukaryota; kingdom Metazoa; phylum Mollusca; class Gastropoda; family Lymnaeidae; genus Omphiscola; species Omphiscola glabra. The sequence goes on from OZ024794.1 coordinate 66,573,402, forward strand.
GGAATGGAATACAAACATATGGCACTAAATGTATTTTTCTTCCATGACGCCCACATGCTTTGCTTTTAACTATTTCGGAAGATCGTTGATGTCACCCTAAGCACATGGCGCCCTAAGCACATGGCGCCCTAAGCACATGGCGCCCTAAGCACATGGTGCCCTAAGCACATGGCGCCCTAAGCACATGGCGCCCCGTGCAACTGCCCGAGTTGCCGGTGCCTTGAGCCGGCCCTACCTGCGGACTCCATCTCCGGAGTTTGATGTCAGAATTTGTTTTCTCTTAGATAAGTTACCATCCAAAGTTGAGTCCCCTCCACATAGTGACATCTAATTTACTCCAATCACATAGTGACATCTAATTTACTCCGATCACATAGTGACATTTAATTTACTCCAATCACATAGTGACATCTAATTTACTCCAATCACATAGTGACATTTAATTTACTCCAATCACATAGTGACATCTAATTTACTCCAATCACATAGTGACATTTAATTTGCTTCAATCACATAGTGACATCTATTTACTTCAATCACATAGTGACATCTAATTTAATTCAATCACATAGGGACATCTAATTTACTTAAATCACATAGGGACATGTGTAAAGCGGGTCTGTTGTAGCCTTGGGTGAACTTTAATAGTAAGGAGGTGGATTCTAACGGGCGTGTCCATATTGTATTTTGTTTTGTGAGGTTTGTTCTATTTTGTCTTGTATTGGGACTTGTGTTCCATTTTGTGTTTGGCTGACTATTTCTTGAAATGTCTGATAATTCTAACACAAACATACAAATATATTTATGTTATATTTACCTTGCATCATCATCTGTAAACAACACAGATATATGAGGAACATCTGGTCTTCTGAGAGTAGGTGCTAGCCCTTTGGTCATCATTCCACTAAGGCCCCTTGAAAAATTATGATTGATGATTATTGGAATTGTTCATACTGATTTATAGACAAGATGTGGCTTGCTCTGATCGTCCTTTATAGCAGTGATTGAAATTGATATATAATGTACTGTAATAAAATCAGTTTTTTTTATATAGTTAAATATGATATAGTCTTTTCACACACAAACTTATTCAAAATATACATGTTGTTGTTCAGACATACACGTTATTGAATTTTTAAATTCTGTGGTTTTTTTTTAAAGTGGCAAGCTCCTGCTGAAGTAGTGAGCTATTGTCAGGCTGTGGAGTGGTAGTGACTGGGTTGTAGTGTGTGTGATAGTGCCGGGTTTGTAAGGTGTTAGGTATTGTCGGGGTTGTGGTGGGTGTGGCAGTACATATGCCTATGGTGTAGTACAGGATGGTAAATTGTATATGCTGAGAAGTGTGAGTTGGCTGTATGCATGTGCTGAGAATTCATTACAAGGAATTAAAAATCAATACAGACGTTGGAAATGTTATCAGCCACAAGTAATGATGTAAAAATACCTGCACATTATATTTTGATAAAATACAAGTACAAGCAAATATCATGGAGCATTAATGAAACAAAGTTTGTGATGTAATGCACCAACCTACTTTATTCTTTAAAAAAATATATAAAAAATTAAAAAATTCACAACTGGTTGTTTTGGATTACTTAAATGTTATTCATTCTCTGCGTTACTTTTGATTAGCAAATTTAAATATACACAAATGAATTAGATATTAGATAAAAGCAACATCATCATCAATACACTTCTTAAAAGGTTGTTATCATAAATTTGTCTCTTCAAAGGGTAAATATGTAACCTCAAATTTATTTGCCAACGCAAGTAATACAATTATGCTAATCAGCTCGCTCAGAACGCTAAAGGTAGTATTAATCGTCTATGTACGTTTTTAATGATTTGTTCCATGCGTGTATGTTTAAGTTTGAGTTTTGTAATACCAGGACTTGATTTGTTAATGAGCGTATATGTTGCCACGTGGTTCAGAATAGTGACGTCTTTAGGTATGAGAGATGGCGGTGTTAGTTGTTATGGATCAGCAGTTAAAATGTAGAGTGAGGGCTGAACTAAAGACATTACGGACATTTGACGGATGCCATTAAAATACCCAGACGTCACGGAGTGGGATTTTAAATGTTCTTCGATAACCAAACGACACGAAGGGGGCTTTTAACCATGCTTCAAAACCTAGACGTCGAGGAGTAGGTTTTTAAGTATACTTTAATACACAGAAGTTACGGAGTGGGCTTTTAACCATGCTTCGAGACCCAGACGCCATGGAGTGGGCCTTTAACAATGTTTCGATACCCAGACGTCACGGAATGGGCTTTTAACCATGCCTCGATACCCAGACGTCATGAACAGGCTTTATAACATGCTTTGCTACCCAGACGTCACGGAGTGGGCTTTTACCCATGCTTCGAGACCCAGACGTCATGAACAGGCTTTATAACATGCTTTGCTATCCAGACGTCACGGAGTGGGCTTTTACCCATGCTTCGAGACCCAGACGTCATGAAAGGCTTTATAACATGCTTTGCTACCCAGACGTCACGGAGTGGGCTTTTGACTACGCGTTGACACCCAGACGTCCCGCTATGTGTAGAACAGTGGAACATTACAGTTACCTTGAAATATAACCGTTACCGCCGCGATTGGGTGCAGCCTTAATGGCAGCAATGAGCTCGTCTTTACTCAGGGTGTTGTTCAGAGGAATGTAAAGGTAGAGATCCTCACTGTAGAGACCGACGCCAACACGGGTGTAGCTCGGACCAATGTCCATCCTCGACACGAGGTCTGACACACATTGTAATTGTTTCCGGAAATGAGAGATGTCAACGCTGAATGAGGTATCCACACAGAAAAAGATGTCTGCTTGCTTCTTCGCCCAACCTAATGGATACAAGGACGAAAGAGAATTAGAAATTAAGTTGTGTAACACACTGTGAAGTTTCATTTGAAGAAATACACGGAATTATGAAGAACACTACGAAGTTTCATTTGAAGAAAGACACCGGATTGTGAAGAACACTGACACATGAATAAGATAAGAATTAATGATTGACATGATGATCGTATTTCCATTTATCAGTTGTAATACCAAACACAGTTGGTTGATTTTTGCAAACTATTTTCGTATTAGTTAACAAATCAAGAAGTTTAAAAGTTATAACTATTTACAACGGCGGCCAATTAACGAATTAACCAGTCCTATTCTAAGTTTTAAAAATAGTAGGCCTAATTAACCGATTGAGTCATTATGGCATGAGCGTGTCAGAAAGTTAATAATTTTGGATTTGATTTTAAGGATTACAGCTAGTGTTTGACTTACGACCATGATCGGTTCGGACAGACCGGTCGTAACACGATTTGGTCGTAAGTTGACTACGCTATGTGTACAGTAATTTGAAGTGATGTTATAAAAATATTTAAGTTAAATCATGTCATAAATTTCTTTCATTATTGTTATAAATCATAATTTTCGATTTTCACGACCGCCGATGAGTGCAGTCAACGCCCTTCGACTGATAATTGAGGCAACAATCAATCTGAAATCTAATACAGTATGGCTAGTGATTGTCTTCGTAAAGTCGAATGGTCGTAAGTTGCATAGGTCGTAAGTCGAGCACTAGCTGTAGTTTCAATCACGGAAAATAATAAAAAGCCTATCGGCCTAGCTTAATTATTAATTTTGTATTTTATTTTAAACAGAGAAATTAGAGAAACTCAAAACAGAATTAAGAAATTTGAGTCTGGTTGGCTTAAGTATCTAAGAAAAAGTACATTATAAGAGGCATATAAACAGCAAAGTGATAGACAAATAAAACTTTAAAAGTGCAGCAATATTTAGTTGATATCGATTCAGTGCCAGAAGCTTGATACAGTCCAAGCTGGATCAGGGCCGTCTTAACAACATAGGAGGCCCTGGGCACAGCAATGCACTGGGGCCCCCTAGCAACGCAACATACCTGCGCCGTGAGAAGGGGGCGAAGTGGGGCACTAACCCCATGCCCAAACAGTGGGGGGGGGGGGGCAAACAGTTCCTGCTTCCACCAACTCACAAAGAGGAATACAAACGTAAAATAAAAGTAAACATTCAATAAAGTTAAACCTCAATGAATTCAATTTATTGATACAAAAAAAAAATCATTCAAAATCAATAATAGTTTTAAAAAATTATCGGAAATTAACTATAGGATTTGTCAAGCTATTGGGCAGTACGATGACCTCCTGGTGTATGTAAAAAAGCGCAAACTTGAGTGGTATGGCCACGTGACCAGAAAACAAGGTGCTCATCAAAGAAATGCATGGCACAACTAGATGAGGGAGAAAAAGGGGAAGACAGAGAAAAAGATGGGAAGATAACATCAAAGAGTGGACGGGATTAAAACTAGGTGATGCTATGCGTATTGCAGAAGACCGAGAGGAATGGAGAAGGATAGTTTTCATGTCATCTGTGGCGCCCAAACAGCCCAAGGACTAAGGGACATGATGATGATGAACTATAAATAATCATAAAGAATGATAAATCATCATTATTGACAGATAGATAGAATGCATTATTTCATATAAATCAACATAATCGTTTGCGTAATTATTTTGCAGAGAATTGTTTTATTATTGGTTTAAAGTTAAATTCAGCGGTCTTAAGTATGTCATTTTCCATGCACCATAGTGAAAGCCAGTTCAAACGTTTTTGTTCCATTGTACTGCGAAGCCTATTCTTACCTTTTCCCCCCGATTCATATCTGGGAAAAGTAAAACTTGTGGACAATAGTTATTCCCCTTTAAACGTTTTAAAATTATCCAACTTTGATTCGCATTTACAACATTAATTTTGGAATGTGCTGATATATATCGTGGGTTAAAATTGGACAATTGGGGATTTTAAATCCAATTAAATTACAGTCTCCTAGAAACGTGGGGCAAGCACGGGACCCTGGGCCTGAAGATGGCACTGAGCTGGATACAGTCGAAGCTTGATAAAGTGCCAGAAGCTGGATACAGTCAAAGCTGGATACAGTGCCGGAGGCTGGATACAGTCTAAGCTGGATAGAGTCCAACAACATTGTAACCCCCCCCCCCCCCCAAAAAAAAAAACAAAGAAACAAACAACAAAACTCTTTATATCCCTGTTGATAACGCCCACTGGCAGATGCTGTTTTGTGGACTGTGAGACTTCAGTTGAGTAATGGCTGCAGGTGGGAGTCGAGCCATGTCGTAATTGAGATGGTATATACAATAAATCTTTTTGGGAAAACCGTTGAAAACAAGTACATTTGAATAGCGCCAAATGAAACACAACCGTTTTGCGTATTTTTACTCTTTTTTTTTTTTTTTTTGGGTGGGGGGGGGGGGGCTTTTGTATTCACCACCAACTCGGCGCTTTTTTGTTAAATGTTTACTTCAAGTGGTGTAACAACAGAGTGGTCTTGAATCAGGAGCCCGTATGAACAGACTATCAGACTACGAGTGATCACGTGAACGCAGACTGGCGTTGACAACTTATGCAACACTTGACTAACTTTTATAAAAAGTACAGACACTTGATAAGCATGTTCTTCGGACAGTAGGATAAATATATCAAAATAGTTGAATGAGCAAACAATTCAAATACGATGTATTAACAATTTACAGTTTAAATTTGTTTCCCTTTAAAATATATATATATCATCTAAATGTATCGTTATAAATTATTTATTATTTAGAGGCTCTACTCAATGGTCGAGTAGTGCAAGAACGTACGGGAACGGCGTTCCTGTATTTTGTAAAATAAGTAATAAATAAATATCTATGTTGGTGGAAAGAGGGGGGGGGGGGAATGGAAGAAATTGGTTGAGCTTTCTCTCTTTTTTCAAGGACTCTGCTAAGGCTGTTTTTTCCCTTCTTTGCACCAGGCTGTTTTTTCCCTTCATTGCACCAGGCTGTTTTTTCCCTTCTTTGCACCAGGCTGTTTTTTCCCTTCTTTGCACCAGGCTGTTTTTTCCCTTCTTTGCACCAGGCTGTTTTTTCCCTTCTTTGCACCAGGCTGTTTTTTCCCTTCTTTGCACCAGGCTGTTTTTTCCCTTCTTTGCACCAGGCTGTTTTTTCCCTTCTTTGCACCAGGCTGCTTTTTCCCTTCTTTGCACCAGGCTGTTTTTTCCCTTCTTTGCACCAGGCCTCCAAATAGTTAATTCGGCTCAGTCGGTGGCGGAAAATAATTATAATTCAGATTACTGAAATAGATAGATCGGAGACCTGGATGTTAACATAAGAGAAGGTAAATTGCGTTGTTATCTGGGTTTTTAAAACAAGTATTTACTACACTAGGGAGGGGCACGTGACGAAACATTTGAAGAAATGGGATTTAAACCAGCTCTCAGTCGAGTGTCAGTGGAGATCAAAGAACTTGGTATTCGTCAGTTGGTTTTCTTAAGTGGTGATCTTCACGAGGGGGAACGTTAGCCCGTTTGAAGTTGAAGATGAACATTTCAGGAAAAGTACAAATTCATGAACATAATAATATGAGATTCAAGTAATCTGATTGTGTTTCATTTGACATGGGGGGGGGGGGGACCAAGACATGTCAATTGTCATTTTTCAGCCTGACAACGCGTGTCATAAGGGCTGGTTTCCAAGCATAAATAAGGATGTAAGATCTTCACATATATTTACAGCTCGAGATACAATCCATTTATGACGTCATCACCGAATTCGCCAATGAACAGTAGTATTTTAGAGAACACGAGATTAATACTGAGAGTGTCCACGTGACCAATAAGATCATTCTGACCTCATCCCCCCAGACGTCACAGTTGCTCTACATTAAACTATAAATAGCATAGCATATTTCAATTTGTTTTTTGTTAACTTCAGTTGGCCCACGAGGGCCCAAAATTATGATTTTAACTTTTAACATTTGAGTACCTAAACCGATTTACAATTTTAAATTTTACCAAAGGTATTTATGAAAAGTTTAATTAAATCCGCCTCCCCCCCACTCTTTTTAAAAGATAATTTTATTTTGACACCTTAAGGACCGGGGCTATTTTAACGGGGTCTCTCAAACTATTTACAATTTTTAAAAATGTACCTTGACATATGTTGAATGTCTTTGATAAAACACTGACCTCTTATGGGACAATCTGAAGCTTTTAAATATGACCTTAAACATTACTATGAAGAACCTGAAAAGGGCCACATTTTTATGTGATGAATTAAATGGCCACTTATGGACTGGACTCAAAATTAAATAGCAATATATGGAGCAAACGCGCCACCTGTGCCCCTTAAACAATTTCTAGCTTTTAAATTTTGAATTTTTATTTAAAGGATTTTTATACGTTCCATAATAGGTGAAAAATTACAAATATTGTGGTCTCGCGCCCTGACATGGTCTCTCAATCGAATAACAAAGTTTAACAACGGGGTCTCTCTATCGAAGTAAAATTTTAAATGTTACATTGAATATTTATCTTCAGGACTTACATATAGGATTACGTTACAAGATAAATGATAATATAAATAGACTTTCACGTGAAAGAAATAGCGGAACAAGATAACTTTGGCATAGGTTTTGTCACTTTCTTATGTGGATGAGACACCAATATGTCACTTTCTTATGTGGATGAGACACCAATATGTCACTTTCTTATGTGACTGAGACACCAATATGTCACTTTCTTATGTGTCTGAGACACCAATATGTCACTTTCTTATGTGGATGAGACACCAATATGTCACTTTCTTATGTGGATGAGACACCAATATGTCACTTTCTTATGTGGATGAGACACCAATATGTCACTTTCTTATGTGGATGGGACACCAATATGTCACTTTCTTATGTGGATGAGACACCAATATGTCACTTTCTTATGTGGATGAGACACCAATATGTCACTTTCTTATGTGGATGAGACACCAATATGTCACTTTCTTATGTGGATGAGACACCAATATGTCACTTTCTTATGTGGATGAGACACCAATATGTCACTTTCTTATGTGGATGAGACACCAATATGTGACTCTCTAATGTGGCTGAGACACAAATATAATAATAAAAAAATCAGAATTCGATAAAATAGTTTTAAAGATTCAACTTGTAAATGTTAATTGTCAACATTAAGTGATAACTGTTGCACTCTATGAACCAGTACCCTCAACCAATTTACAGGCGTCAAAGATTGTTATAGGGCCTCCTTCAGTAATAAATTATATGACACCTTATGGACCGGGTTGTTATGTTATGTGTGTATCGGCTAGTAAATTAATATTTTTTTTGCTTTATTCAATTATTATTGTGCACATTTTCTCGTGGAAAGGGTTTTTTTTTTTTAAATATTTTTTGTTTGTTTCTTTTTCCTTTTTAAGTATCTTCTTAAGTTGATGTCTATAACATTAAAAAAAACCAATGGAGAGACTGGGCTTAAGTGAGATTTTAAGAGGACAGGACTTTGGTTTCGGAGATTTCCTTTGGGGGATGTTTAAGTGGCGCTCTGAGTATTTGGCTTCCCTATAAACATTTAAAGACTATAGTTAGTATTATAGTTTTATCATTGTTACCTTTTGTAACAATTGAAATATTCTTCTCATACACGACGATATTCAGTCCTCGTGACGATATTCAGTCCTCGTGACGATATTCAGTCCTCGTGACGATATTCAGTCCTCGTGACGATATTCAGTCCTCGTGACGATATTCAGTCCTCGTGACGATATTCAGTCCTCGTGACGATATTCACTCCTCGTGACGATATTCAGTCCTCGTGACGATATTCAGTCCTCGTGACGATATTCAGTCCTCGTGACGATATTCAGTCCTCGTGACGATATTCAGTCCTCGTGACGATATTCAGTCCTCGTGACGATATTCAGTCCTCGTGACGATATTCACTCCTCGTGACGATATTCAGTCCTCGTGACGATATTCAGTCCTCGTGACGATATTCAGTCCTCGTGACGATATTCAGTCCTCGTGACGATATTCAGTCCTCGTGACGATATTCAGTCCTCGTGACGATATTCAGTCCTCGTGACGATATTCAGTCCTCGTGACGATATTCAGTCCTCGTGACGATATTCAGTCCTCGTGACGATATTCAGTCCTCGTGACGATATTCAGTCCTCGTGACGATATTCAGTCCTCGTGACGATATTCAGTCCTCGTGACGATATTCAGTCCTCGTGACGATATTCAGTCCTCGTGACGATATTCAGTCCTCGTGACGATATTCAGTCCTCGTGACGATATTCAGTCCTCGTGACGATATTCAGTCCTCGTGACGATATTCAGTCCTCGTGACGATATTCAGTCCTCATGACGATATTCAGTCCTCATGACGATATTCAGTCCTCGTGACGATAATCACTCCTCGTGACGATATTCAGTCCTCATGACGATATTCAGTCCTCATGACGATAATCACTCCTCGTGACGATATTCAGTCCTCATGACGATATTCAGTCCTCATGACGATATTCAGTCCTCATGACGATATTCAGTCCTCATGACGATATTCAGTCCTCATGACGATATTCAGTCCTCATGAAGTTCAATTAAATATCGTGTATGATGATAACCTTTCCTAATAAAACAAGGTTGACATTTCAGCAGGATGTGGTGCACGTGTACCGGGTAAGACATGTGGTGTCCAGGATTAGGGCCATTTGGCCATTTAAGATTGACGTCATCTACTCACATGAGACGGAACTTTGTCTAAACTGAGGATGAGTTAATGATATGGTCTATAATCTAGTGAGGAACAATTTGTCTTAGGCAGCTAAGCTTATGCGTATAGAAAAATAGAATCCTCGGAGGCCCTCTTTGTTGACATGAAGATAATGAGAAGTCTCATCAGTATAGTCATTTTTATTTACATTAGTTGCTGAATATTCACTTAGGTAAAGAAATTTAGTTTGTAATCTGTGAGTTACTTCCGGTCATATTTAAGTACATTCATACCAGTGGAGCTATGTCAGAAGGTACACGTGACCAAGAATATGAGATAGATAGATAGATAGAGGGAGAGATAGATATATAGAGGGAGAGATAGATATATAGAGGGAGGGAGAAAAAAGAGAGAGAGGGAGAGTGAGAGAGAGAGCGATCGAATAATAAAGAGGAAAAGACGTAGAGAGAGAGAGAGAAGGGTAAAGGCGGGAGACTGGAGAAACAAAAGATAAAGAGAACATAATTTAATAAACTTCGTTTCGTTTTCTTTTTCTGTGTTTCAAAAAGATTTACCTTACAAATTATCTTTTAAAACACCGATAAGAGTCACAGAACGCCAAACACAAACAAGAATAGAAAACCACTTGGCATAACGGCGAATGATGACAGGACAGGGCAGCATGTCAAAAGATGTTGCTGCCAAACAAGGCCAAGAGTGCACTGAATCAGTTTCGGTACAAAAATGCGCGTTACTCTTTGGGGTGAAAAGGAAATACTTTACAAGGAAATTCTTTACCAGCAAATACTGCAAAATGAAACACTGTGCAAGGAAATATTGTATTAGGTACTATTGTACAACGAAATATTGCACAAGGAAATAATGTACAATGAAATACTGTACAAGGAAAAAGACGAAGCCTTTCGGAACACATTTTGATATTTCTCACTCTTCTCTTGTGTTGGCATTACAAGTGTGTTGATTGAATTAGGCTTATACGCCGCCAGTTGATTAGTTTCGGGTTCTCAATTATTGGCTAAGGGAAAAAATGTATACTCTATAATTGTAGGTCTCACTCCACCAATAAAAAAATTAAATTAAGGTGAACATGGTTTCAAGTGTAACATGCTAAATTCGGAAAAAATGGTGGGAGGGGGGGGGGAATATGGAGGCAGCATATCGTTGTTTAGATCCATAAAAGCTAATTGACGACAAACAGTTATCACGTTGAAGGAGCTCGTAGTTCGATAAAAGTTAACAAACCTTTGGATTTTCTTTATACACACGTACCAATTTCCTTTAAAATATGGAGACGTTTTTCGATAATCGTCCTGTTTTGAGATGACGTCAAAAAACGTTTTATATGTCCCCGGTAACCGCCTCCTGATTGCCTGATAACCGCTTCCTGATTGCCTGATAACCGCTTCCTGATTGCCTGGTAACCGCTTCCTAATTTCCTGATAACCGCTTCCTGATTGCCTGGTAACCGTCTCCTTATTTCCTGGTAACCGCTTCCTGATTGCCTGACAACTGCTTCCTGATTGCCTGGTAACCGCTTCCTGATTGCCTGGTAACCACTTCCTGATTGCCTGATAACCGCTTCCTGATTGCCAGGTATTCTGTTCCCGATGGCCGCCTCCTTATTTTAAGTTACACCCATGGATCCTCCTTCAAAACCCAACCAGTATATCATCTCTTTCGATGCCATCGGATGTTTTGGCCAATGCAAACGCCGCGTTATCGCGGCCCTAGAGCTACGTGCGGCCTTTCAAAGGAATATATTGGCCCTTCAATTAGCTCTCTTTTTATGGCTAAAAATATTTCCATACCATATTTAATTTCTAAAAAATGGCAAATAGAGGCGTAGATACCGCCGCGTACAAGAAAACCGCATGGGACTTCTGATCTAGAGTAATTCATTTGTTAAAAGCTGAAACAATTTGTTGAAAGTTCTCATCAGGACAGTATGTTCATCACGTGGAATATGCCGCTAAACCTGCGGCCATGTCTGTCAACATTTTAGCACCACCACTAACTGGCACAATTTTACCACACAGCTGTTACATTTATCTATCAACGCAATGATTCTTAACACAGCTTCCGTGTAGATAATGGCTGCGACGATTCGCACCCGGGCAACAGAAGTGAGAGGTTGGGATTAAAAAACTATTAAAAATATTATTAGTCAAAATGGACCCGCACACGCAGCGGCACCATTCGCACCCGGGTCCCATTAGAATCAATGCTATTCGGATGTCATTTGTGGTAGTTTATTTTAGTTATACCGAAGAATTAAGTTTACAAACGTATAATTCATTCAATTATCTTTCATTTGATACCTCATTTTGTCTTACAAACCCAACAATAATATTTTAAATACTTTTTTAAATCCCAACCTCTCACTTCTGGTACCCGGGTGCGAATAGTCACTTCGGTAGATAATACAAGGGAACGTAATTGTTTGGCATAGTCTGATTGTTAGGAAGAAAAGGAAGAAATGTAACAATAGTATTCATGCGGACATGCGGCTTACCTGGATCTACAGAATAAGACCGGGAGGTGAGACAGAAACATAACTAGGGAGAGAAGAAAAACATCATTATATTATAGCCTAAAACTTTGTCATGAATCGGAGTTGTAAACATTGCTTAGGCTGCATAAAGCTCTTTCGTTAAATCCTATGAACATACTATGACAGACAGGGCCGACCCTAACAATTGCGGGGTCCTATGCGAAACGGATTGCGCGGGGCCCATTCTGGGTAGAGGATAAGGATAATAAGTGAAAATTAAGATTTTGTATTAGAAAATAAATGCGGGGCGGGGCCTATGAAAGTGCGGGGCCCATTGCGGCCGCATAGGTTGCAGTGGCCTAAGGCCGGCCCTGATGACAGAGGTCTAAAAATCTGTCAAACTGAAGACGAGAGACTTGATTTAATAATTTGAGTTCAGGAGATTTCAAACAATAAAAGAAATAACAAGACGAAAATCCAATATAACTATAACAAAAGGTTATTAGAACTCACCAGAAGCAGCAGAAGTTGTTGGCAATTTAATCTTTTCATGGCGGATTTATTTAAAAAAAAACAGATATCCCTTGACCAAAGTCTGGTCACAGTGCTGAGAGATTCCTTTCTTTAAGAGTAACAAGTTCCCCCTGTCTAGCGAATTCTGTTTAATTACAGGATGATATAAAACACACGTTTTCTTTTTCTTTATTGCAGTTACTAGGTGCAAGAGTTTGTGTTAGAGTTACTGTGAGTTACTGTTAGTTACTATGTGTAACTGTGAGATACTGCTAACGTTGATTTATTCGATTAAATCGTATACCCCAGACTGTTTACGATTGTGACGCTGGTGGCTCAAGTTTATATATGACTTCAGTTCCTTTCTCAGCCAATGGTTGAACTGAAAATAATTTGACCGGACCCGGATTTTAATTTAAAAATAGCTTTACCATAAATGTCGTAGGTAGGCAGTCGATTTTACGTGCAGCCTACACCGTTAACATCTAGAAATTCGTTTGATACCCCGACAAGGCGATATTGAACCGTGCAATGACGCTAAACAAGTGTTGACTAAAACTACCTAAGTTAAAACATTTTATTGCATCTTTAGCTTGTTATTTAACTTTAACAAGTTAAAATGTTTTTACACTTACATTTTATAATGCAGAATCAATTAAAAGGTTGTTAAAGACTAAATATCATTGTTTGTGTTTCCCATGTAATAGCCAGGTGTTGCTCTATCGTAACCAGGGTTTCTTTCAGCTATATCTCCGGGGGGCACAGGCTCCCGGGGAAAGTCAAGTGCACCCCCCACCCCAAGCAAAAATACCTAAATCAATAAAATAAAATATATTTTATAAAAAAACTACCAAATTGTCATTTTTAAACAATTTCAATTTTAAAAAGAAAACAAGCTGGTGTCATTCACCGATTACAATTAGTGGAATCTGTGAAATAACGCTACGCTCGATATTTTTGATGATCCTTATATTTAAGGCCAATCTTCATTGAAGCTTACGAAATTCGATTATAAATATCTCAATGTTTCGAAAGAAAATTTGTCAATTATGAGCCGAAGTATTACTTCCCGTTCGCATTTATCTGTATCTTTTATTTAATTATTTTTTGCAAACTAACAAGTTTAAAGACTTTAATAGTATTAAACTACATTAGCTTTAATTTTAAGGTCTATAATTTTAATAGAGTTCCCTTAAGCCTACGTATCAAACTTGAGCAACCTTTTCATGTTTTAAAATTATATTTTATGATAAAAGCATGACTTTTAACCTAGGGAATGGTGTTAATTACAAATTGAATGATAACGTCATGATTTAAAAAATATAGTTATTATTAGCAAAAGTGTTTCTTTCTGCTATCTCTCCGGGAGAGCACTGCTCCCACACCCGGACCGGAGCACAATGTGTACAACAATATAACAAAAATATTTTAAAAAAATTAAAATGACACAATTGTCATTTTAAAAAAGTTTTAAAAAGCATAGTAACTGGTGCTTTTAATCGATTGAAATTAGTGGAATCTATAAAATATTGCTAGGCTCGATATATTTGATGATCCGTACATTTAAGGCTAATCACGTTATAATATTCGGTTAAAAAAATTGCACTGACCGTACCAATCCTACTTCCATTTGTTCGATTATATCACAATTTTTTAATTTTTTTTTTTCAACTTCACAAGTTTAAAGACTTTAACGACACTGTATTAAAATACATGTACATACCTATAAAGGTCTACAATTTTAATAATAGTTAGTTAATAATGACACAGCACATCTCGTGGTAAAGGAAAGGAAAATCTCTCCCCCTCTCAATCGTTCAGCCTTTTTATAGGCATTTCCTACTAATGTCTCTCGAACCACCTAACACATTGTTTTGTCTTCCCGTTTTATCCAGAATCTTCTATTATTTACGACAGTTTTCCTGAATGGAAGAGATGATAATAAATGTTGTAAACAAGGTTTTTCTAGCCACACTTCAAAGGCGGTCACGAGAGTTCACGAGGGGTCATGCACATGGGACGCGAGATAGACGTGCTTTAACACGTCATATTCATAACATAGACCTTTCAATTAAATCTGTTTTTTTATAAAGTATTTAGAAAAGGTAGTCTAAGCATTATAATTATAAGTAAGTTTGTTTGTTTCCATTTGCGTTCATCATATAAAATAATGTTTTAAGTGCTTTTTAGTGATGGAAACATTTTTTAAAAAATCTGAATTCTGTTGTTTTTTTTGTTTTGAAAATTCATTTAATTAATTAAGTAGTTATCCCTAAAAATAATGTCAATAAAAATTAAAGCTACATAACCATTTTAATTATATAATTATTTTTAATTATTATTTTTTTGCATAAAACAAGCAGATCAAGCAATTTCCGTTTTGCCAACCCAGCACGGAAATATGAAAAGCAATAACATATCCTCATCACATCTTTAAACCCCTAAAATATCCGAGGCACCCTGCAGTCGTAGGGGTTGCTTGGCGCACACGATGGTTCAAAGGTTAAGTAACACCTACATTTTTTTACCTAGGATATCTTTCGTTGCTCTCCAATTAAGCGTATAAGTTTGCAAAACTAAATTCAGATAAGTGATAAAATTCATTATTGTATAATATTGAATTTATAAAAAAATTTCAAGGGGCCATAAGGATTTAAGTGGCGCGAATAATCTAGGGCAAAAAAACACCTCTTGATTTTCAAAAAAGACATTTGACGAAAATTTGAACGTGTGAACTGAAAAAAAGATTCGACCAAAATTCCGTTCAATCAAATTTCCATCGATCAATTTTCGTCGACGAAATTTCTTTTAAACAAATTTCCGGTAACCGAGGGGATGAGATCTGATTTACTTCAGTCACACAGGGACACGTGTTACAACAGTTTGATTACAGCGTTCAGTGTTAATGTAATCTTTAAAAGCAGGGAACTGGCTTCTAAAAAGCATGTCTTTAAGGCTTTTGACCATCCGGAAAGCGGAAAAGAAAAGTAGGGTGGGTTGTAAAAATGGGATTTAGTCTCCGAGCATGTCATAAGGATTGACCGGTTCTTAAAAAAAAACGTATTGAGGACCTCATCGTTGTGAAGATGAAATGTAATAATTAATATGGACCTTTCACAAATGTCATTGCTACGTACCTTTGTAAGATTAGAGAATTTAACATCGTATATAATTAAATGGCTCGTTCTAAAATAGTACACAACAAAAGACGATACCATAGCTTAAATACTATAACAAAGAAAACGATACCCAAAATAGGGCTAATTGCAATTTAATAATTTTATTATGTTAATTATAAATTACAAAATAAATAATAAAATAAAAACTAAAGCTATTGACTTACAGAATAATGATTGGCTTGCTCCGCCACAATGTTGAAGAAGATACAATGTTGTAAATATGTAGAATGATGAAAAGGAATCTACACACACAGCAAAAGTTAGTAAAGAAATCTGTCTCGTATAGCAAACATATCTCGTGATAAATAATCTCCCGTCTCATCTTCCCTTCCTGTAACTCATTATATATAGCCTGTTTCAAAGGCATTTCTCGAACGGACTTACACCTTGTTTTCCTTTCAAGACTTCTCCAGATTTGTCTAAAGAATTCTAAGGATACTATTAATTTTATTTAGTTGTAAACAAGGTCAAGAGAGACTATTTTTATCTAGCCACACCCTAAATGCGGTTCCTAGCTTGGTGTCAGCTAGAGTTAATTCACGGGGAAAGATGAGGTAAACAAGTCGTCTACATAACAGTAATAATGACATTCTTTAACGAATCCTGCACGGTGAAGCTTTTCAATTCCAAGGATATCTGCTTTTATAATTGGTTTAAGATATATTCTACATAGGAAATAAATAAAAAAATTCCGACTTTCCTTCCCAACATCTCTACCATTGCTGCAGAAATTTGGAGAAAAGAATGGAATTTTCGCGTTGATGATTGGATTGAGTCAGCTTCAGTTGCATACATCCCGCCACTTCATTGAAGGGTCTAAATACGTTTAAAATGTGACAATATAAATTGACACGACTCACGTGTTTCATTTTCCTGATGACTTCACTTTAATCTTTTTAATTTACATACGGAGCATTTATAACCAGAGGCGTAGCTAGAGCGTTTGGCACCCAGGGACAAGATTCACGCCCGGGGACAGGATTCATTTTAAAGCGCCTCATTTTCCGTTTTTCAACTCTCAAACCCATTATTTTCATCAATCAAATAATATCACAGCACATTTTGGCGCCCCTAATTAGCTCGCGTCCGGGGACATCTGTCGCCTGCCCCCTCGCTACGCCTCTTGTTATAACTAGTCGTCATTTTTGAAAATTTAACTTTTCATTGTCTGGTAGCAATTCTAATTTTTATTGGTCATTTTGGGATCTACTGATCTGATTAAAAATCAGATTTTTATTGTATTGATCCTAAATTAAATTGATCAAATTGTCTTTATTAATATATAATCTCTAGTACATATTACGCTTCTGGTGCTGGCTGCTCCCTATTCAGCGTATTTGGTACAGATATTATTTTCGTAGCTTCTGCTATATGCTTTGTATTTTGTGACGTATATTTGGGTATTGAAAATGGGATTGTTATTGTTGTTAAGGTTTATCAGGAGCAGCAGTGATTGCGTAGTTAGTGATGGTGTGTTAGTAATGGAGTTATTTATTTAATAAAGAGACGTTTGCTACATGAATCATTGGTTTGTAAAAATAAATAAAATAAATTATATTACATAATATAGTTCTCTATGTTTGAAAGTAATTGTGTTCAATGGTGAGTTCAACAGAGTGCAAAATATATTCCCGATAACCACGCTAAATGATTTGTTTTAATAATGCAACTGCGTTTGTTGCGTAATATTTTCTTTTCGGAAAATGAAATCGTCTCAATTTAAGTATGGTCTAAAAATATTCGGTTTAAAAGACAAAGTCGTTGGGACATCAGAATATTTAATATAGTTCATGGGCGTGAAATAAAAAGTGTGCAGTGACGTATCATGGGGGAAGGGGTGTAGCAAAAAATTGGGATTCTTAAATGTGCGTTACTTGAGTTCATGTTTTGTCGAGTAACTTTAGGAGATGGGAAGTTCACGCATTGCTGTCGTCAATGTTGGGCGGGCTATAACTAGTATAAAAATATTGCTGATATTAGAGAGACAAGTATAGTGTGACATTGTTGTTGCTTTATCACATAACTTTCAGGTTGATCATGGTCCATGATATATATATGGCATCCTTCCGTCTTCACGAGACGATGGAGTAACTATATTGTAGTCCTACACTTCGACGAGTGGCTCACTAGGCCAATCCTGGAATGACAATCTCGTCTGCATTTCACGCAGGAGAATGATTCCTGGTTAATTTTGGCCTTCCGTAATATATATATATATTGCATCTTTCCGTCTTTGCGGGACGATGGAATAGCTGTTAACACTTCATTAAATGGCTTACAAGGCTGCTCCCGGAATAACTATCTCGGCTGCACTTCTTGCAGGAGAAACTACACTCTTGGTTACATTTTGACTTCCGCTAACGCAAATGCTTTTTCTGTTTTTGTTTTTGTTGCAAGGGCTTCGTTTCGTGCACGATCTACCATCCTTTGATTTCAATGTTGGCTTCCCTCATTTTCCTTTTGCAAGCATCCTTAAATCGCAGGCGCGGCCGTCCAGCAAGTCTTGCCCCTTTATTCAACGCTACATAAAGCAGATCCCTTAAAATACGTGAACGTTTCTATTGCTAAGAGCTGAGAACATGCTACACATTTTGCCACGTTACAAAACCTCTGTGTTAGGTACTTGTCCTGCCATCTAAAAGGCAATATAAAAATATTGGGTGGAAGCTGTTGTTTCAGCTCATGTTTGGCATGTGTGGTCGACACTTCACTGCCATATGGGGAGCGTACTGAGCACACGTGCCTGATAGGCGTTTAGTTTTGTGCTTTCAAATTAGTTTACGATTATTTCATCCCGCTTATTCAATTTAGCCACTAAATTACAAACTCATATAGCAGAAAGCGATATCAAATTCTAGTTATTTGTTTTACTTATACGATATTAAGGCCTTTATATGGATGCCCAGGCCCCATAAACCATACTTGTATCTTTTTTTTGACTCACTATAATTGGTAGTAAGTAGAGGGAGAAGTCAGTAATAAATGTATATCTTTTTATTTATGAATTGCACATTTCATTTTATTATTACAAAGTACATTTGTATGTAAAACATAATCAGACATCTTTAAGTGTAAATATATGTTAATTATCTTTGATCCTCAAAATTACAAAAGATATTTATAAAGAGAGAAGAATAATACGTTTTTTAAAATAGATCATAAGTTACAGTTTTGTACAATATAATACAATTAAGTAATGGTTTCAAATATCACAGGAGAAGTCTCTTGAGTAGGAAAATCATGCAGTTACTTTGACATCAACTTAGATATCTGGAGAAGAAAAAATATTATTCTAATATATGGCTATTTGTTTATGTATGGTTATTAAATTATTCTAGAATCCTGTGTAGTTACCAGCTGATCAGATCTGGTGCATTGTGGGATACAAGTCTAACAGAAATTAATTAAAAAAAAAAAAAAAACTAAATGAGATGAGATCATGCAGCTCTTAAATTTTAAAACTGTTTTAATAAAATGGCTATTGATAATCATTTTATTTTAAAATGTTTTGGAAATAAACTTATAGGCAGTTGGGTTTCAAATTTATTTTTTAGTCAAATTTAGCCTATTTAAGATACTGTACAAAGAGAATAACAATTTATACTGTCATAATTAATAGCTAAAATCCTGAGTACAAATTAGTATGTAAAGCTTGTAGTGATGGACAAATCAAATTTTTCTGGAAAATTACAAATGTAAAGGAAAAAATATCAATGTAGGCCTACTTACCTCTGCAAAATATGGTTGTAAACTCGTTTTTCCTTATGATCAATTCATCAGCTGAACCAAGGAAAATAACATGTTCTTGGTTGGTACCAAGGCTTTCTATGAAAGCTTTATCGTAGTTGGTTCCAAAATTGATAACGAAAATCTGCAAATAAAAGAATGAGGACCCCAATTTTATAATAAGATGAACAAGATTTTATTAAATAAAGACTTAAATATCCTATTCAATTTCAAAACATTTTTAATGACCATGAATCTAATGGGACCCGGGTGCGAATGGTGGCGCTGCATGTCCGGGTCCATTTTGACTAATGCTATTCGGATGTCATTTGTGGTAGTTTATTTTAGTTAAACTGAAGAATTAAGTTTACAAAAAAATAGTTCATTCAATTATCATTCATTTGATACCTCATTTTGTTTTACAAACCCAACAATAATAATTTAAATAGTTTTTTAATCCCAACCTCTCACTTCTGGTACCCGGGTACGAAAAGCCACTTTGATAAGTTATTGTAGACATATCTACTTTTTGGAAAACTGAAAGAGTGTCTGAGCCTAACTGGAATAAACAGAACATGTTGAAACAGAAGAGTGAAAAAAAAAAAGAATAGTAAAAAAGCAGAGCAGTGACAAAACAGGACTTTGGTAAATATAACCTTTTTCTTAAACATATAGATTTATTAATTAATTATCATTAAACAAAAAATTTGAAAGAAATAATTATATACGATTTTTTAATCACTGCAGACAAAAAAAAATCAATTTATCTTTTTGATTTTGATATTTCTGCATAACAATTTTTGCTTTACTAAGGGTGTTGTATTTCTTTTTTTCTGACTTATGGTCAACTTATTTGGGCATTGGCTTAATCAAATTGCTGGTATGGAATATCTTGTCTTGATCTATCTTTATGGGTACCAAATGCTAGGGGGACTACATTGCAAAAATGAGTTTAAGGCTTTGTGAAAATCACATATTGTAACTGGAAAGAGGCATGCCTTGCAACTCCAGCAATGGTTAGCATTTTTGGGGAAATAACAGCTGAAATGTCAGATTTTTCTTTTTTGGACATAGACATCCCAGTTAAGGGTAAAGCCGATTAAGATTTGTTTAAGGTAGCTCATTCTGACAATAGTGATAAGTTAAATTCATAATTACTTTTCCCTCCCACAACGTCTATGGTTCGTTATCTAGTTACCTCATACTGGTCTCTGTGTTTGGCTTTAGCAAGCTGTCCATAAATCTCCCTTCTCTCCCGAAGATAGTCATCCAAGAATACCACCAGCCTTTTCAAGGAGCCCGTTCTGGCACCATTTTCTGGAGTGAAGGAATCTCTGATGGTTATCTTGATCAAGTAACCAATTTCTTCACCCTTGTCCACTTTTAGATTTTCAATGAGCTGTTCTCTTTTAAGATTCTGCAATATGAGTAAAAACATTAATTTATAGGCCCATCTGAATTTGTCTAATCAAAGTAATAGCAATCACAACATATTGATTTAAAATTTATAAGAAACATGGGCAGCAGGGAATTAAACAAAACAGTAATGATCAATTCCAAAAACATTGACAAACCTGTACAAGAGTTATATCCCCTTCATGACATGTTTTTGACACTACTCCAACTCTGACCTTTCCTGAGTTAAGGCTGAGATTTTCCGTGATATTTTGCAAAAATTCTTTGATTTTATTTGAGACTTTCTTTCCTAAGGCAGCTTCGTCAAAAACAAATACAACATCAACAAATTTGTTGTTGCCACAAACTGGGGACAAAATGTTATAAAGTATAAAGCAAAGTCTGAAAGTATTACATGTTATATTTGAACTAATGAGTAATTTAGAGTAAACCCAGTCTTATACATTATCTAATAGTATTATATTTCACGAAAAATTAATTTTATAATTGACAATGGAGAGCAGAATTAACATAAAAAAGCAATAACATATTATTGAGATAATCGACAACTGTTAAATATTTCATATAGATATTCCACAACTGTTAAATATTTCATATACATATTCCACAACTGTTAAATATTTCATATAGATATTCCACAACTGTTAAATATTTCATATAGATATTCCACAACTGTTAAATATTTCATATAGATATTCCACAACTGTTAAATATTTCATATAGATATTCCACAACTGTTAAATATTTCATATAGATATTCCACAACTGTTAAATATTTCATATAGATATTCCACAACTGTTAAATATTTCATATAGATATTCCACAACTGTTAAATATTTCATATAGATATTCCACAACTGTTAAATATTTCATAAAGATGTAAACATTAAATAGAATGAATGGCTACATAAATATTTATTTAATTTGGAAACCCCAAATTCCCACACCCTCCCCCCCCCCCCCCCCATTTATGATTGGGTATTTCAAAAAAATTTCAATATAAATTACATGGCTATTCATAACTGACGGCTTAGTGTGTTGGGGATTTTTGATGTACAGTGTTTCATACTAAATTCATTCACAGATGTGTTCTTTGAATGCAGACCAACTTTGTTTTAGTCACCACTAAGCCCATTTGACCTTATAGCAGATTTTGGCTTTGTCCAAAACAAAAAGGGGGAGACTATTAAAAATACTGACAAGTGGTTGGGGGGTGGGGGTTGTGAATGGAGACTGCGGACCCGCTTGTGGTATGAGCTCACAAAAACATCCCATATGACTTTATGTGGACACACTAGTGCATGACCTGACACACACCCCACTTGACTTTATGGTTTTTACAGGCTGACCAAGAAAAATCTATGCTAGATTTTGTTTACTTAACTTAAGGAAGTTTTCTCCCAAAACAAACTCAAATCTCTATTTTCATTGATGACATATAACCTTTGTATTTTGTGTGATACTAACATAGAAATAGGTCAACTGTAAAATCATTTCTTTTTTATGAAGTTTTAATTATGGTAATAGCTAACAAAAGATTAAAGTTAATTTGTTGTGAGTAGCATATACATTTGATACGCTGTAAACGTTGCTGTAGCCAACACATTTTATTTTTTTTGGCTCAGTTATTTCAGCTAATTTGTTTCAGATAAGGTAACCTGTTAACAAACTACCTGTTACCTCCAATAAACTTTAAATCATTTAAATAAAATTGAGGTTGTGTCACAAAAATAAATTAAGAATCGGCCCAGGGACAAAATCTACACTTTACACTAAGAAGCCTTTTAATACTTTTGATGCTTAACACAGCGTGGAATGCTGTACAGAAAAGCACTTCCTTGACCACATACTTAATCTAAATTAAGTGTGCACTTAATGTCAGGTTTACTTACCTCCTTGGTCACTTGCTAAGGCTTCCACTGAAATATAGCAAGAAAATGTTTTTTTGAAAACAAGTCACCACTTAAATAATTACAGTTGTAATTTTTACAAAAAAAGTTCTTTACCATTAATAAGAAATTACCGTTACTTTAAAATATACATGGTCGAAAGCTTAAATGGCAGAAACGATTATTATGTTTGAATTATTTGATGGACTGGTTGTTAAAAGTCAGCTGAGCAAAGATAGATATGAAAGGACAAAGGTATCTCTATAAAGAGGAGACACTTTATTGAGACAAAGATTATAGAAATGTAATACAGTTTTTAACGTCATACCTTCAGAGAGTTTTTTGGATACTGTTGGCAGGATGCTGACTAAGTAGTTATAATCTGAAACATGATAAAGAAATTCTGACTTTGGGTCGCTGGTGTAGTCCCCGAGCCTAGCAACGTTGACTCTATTTCCAATAGCAATGGTAGTTAGGAAAATACCCTGCCGCTTGGCGAGATTTGCATTGTCCATAGCAATCTGTATATCTCTAGAAGTGGAAATAATTTGTGAAATATAATGAAAAAAACATTTTAAAATAGTAGTTCTTAATTCACTAAATAGCGATTTTTAAGAAAAGAACGTTTTCTTGGGAGGATTTATAAGAGTGTTGGGAGGAAGGAAACCTGATGCCAAACTTCAATTAACGAATGACAGCAGGCTTGAATGACAGCAGGCTTGAATGACAGCAGGCTTATTCAAGTGGTTTTTTTAAAGGAATTTCTCCGGGTTGGGTGGAGTGTATATTATATATAAATACATTTATATATATTTACCATATACAAACACCCTCTATATAGGGTAGTATTTCTATGTATGTAGTATGTATGTCAGTTTGTATGTCAGTTTGTATATATGAATAATATTAAACTTATAAATTAAAACCAATAAATGGATTGCAATCAAATTTGGCATGGTCACAACCCCCTGAACATAAGATAGTCACTGAACGTTTTTGAAACGGGCCAGGGTCTTGTCTAGTTTATTTATGTTGTACAGAAGTTAGAAGTCCTTTGAACCGGTCATGAAGCTGATGGCCTGTCTCTCCTACATAGCAGTTTCAACAATTTTTACAGAGGACGAAAATGGTCCACTAGCTCAAGACCATCCTTCATGCTTATCAGAGGGAAAGTGATCTGATAGACTTCAATCACATAGAGATATGTGTTATAGCATAGCCAGAGGGAAAGTGATCTGATAGACTTCAATCACATAGAGATATGTGTTATAGCATAGCCAGAGGGAAAGTGATCTGATAGACTTCAATCACATAGAGATATGTGTTATAGCATAGCCAGAGGGAAAGTGATCTGATAGACTTCAATCACATAGAGATATGTGTTATAGCAAAGCCAGAGGGAAAGTGATCTGATAGACTTCAATCACATAGAGATATGTGTTATAGCATAGCCAGAGGGAAAGTGATCTGATTTATTTCAATCACATATGAACATGCTGTTTCAGTGACTTCTGATACAGAGGTTTCATGTACCTGCTAGTAGGCATGCCCCTAAGGATCATGTCCCTCCAAGCAGGCATGTCCCTAAGGATCATGTCCCTCCTAGCAGGCATGTCCCTAAGGATCATGTCCCTCCTAGCAGGTATGTCCCTAAGGATCATGTCCTTACAGAATGCGAATTAAAAAAAAAATGTCATTGTTGACAGTGTCAATCATAATGGGGGACAAGTTCTTTAGAATAATAATGCTGGCCATAACGTTGTGGGGGGATTGGTAATAACTAATTTGGATCAGTCACTAGATCAGAATGACTTTCTTAAAACGAAAACTATCTGGTTATGCCTTTAATTTGAGAGAGAGGTGCTTGTATTTTCAACTGTATCAATGGTTTTTATTCATCTTTGTTTTTTGTATATCGGAACATTTCAACTCGCTTCCAATGCCCGTTTTTTTTTAAATTAACCCATATTATGCACTTTGTTTTGTATTTTGACTTGAGTACCGTTTTGTGTTTTGCTGACTATTTCTTGAAATGTCTCATAAGTCGAACACATACAAACATATCTTATGTTATATTTACCTTGCATCGCCATCTGTAAATAACACAGATATATGAGGAACATCTGGTCTTCTAAGAGTAGGTGTTAGTCCTTTGGTCATCATTCCACTAAGGCCCCTGGAAAAATCACGATCGCTGATTATTGGAATTGTTCATGCTGATTTATAGACAAGATGTGGCTTGTTCTGATTTTCCTTTATTGCACTGATTTAAACGGATATGTAATGTACTATGACATAAACATATATTTTCTATATTTAAATATATTATAGTCTTTTAACACACAAGATTATTCAAAATATGCATGTTATTGTTCAGACATATATACTTTGATGATTTTAAAATTCTGCTGTTTTTTAAAGTGGCAATCTCTGGGTGAAGTAGTGAACTGTCGT
The DNA here is from genome assembly GCA_964017045.1 of Omphiscola glabra. Classification (NCBI taxonomy): domain Eukaryota; kingdom Metazoa; phylum Mollusca; class Gastropoda; family Lymnaeidae; genus Omphiscola; species Omphiscola glabra. The sequence continues at coordinate 66,598,691 of OZ024794.1, forward strand.
CAGGCTGTGGAGTGGTAGTGCCGAGGTTGTAGGTTGGGTGGTAGTGCCGAGGTTGTAGGGTGGGTGGTAGTGCCGAGGTTGTAGGGTAGGTGGTAGAGCCGAGGTTGTAGGGTGGGTGGTAGTGCCGAGGTTGTAGGGTGGGTTGGTGGTGCCGGAGATGTAGGGTGGGTGGTAGTGCCGAGGTTGTAGGGTGGGTGGTAGTGCCGAGGTTGTAGGGTAGGTGGTAGGTTCGAGGTTGTAGTGTGGGTGGTAGTGCCGAGGTTGTAGGGTAGGTTGGTGGTGCCGGGGTTGTAGGGTGGATGGTAGTGCCGAGGTTGTAGGGTGGGTGGTAGTGCCGAGTATGTAGGGTGGGTGGTAGAGCCGAGGTTGTAGGGTGGGTGGTAGTGCCGAGGTTGTAGGGTGGGTTGGTGGTGCCGGGGTTGTAGGGTGGGTGGTAGTGCCGAGGTTGTAGGGTGGGTGGTAGTGCCGAGCTTGTAGGGTGGGTTGGTGGTGCCGGGGTTGTAGGGTGAGTGGTAGTGGCGGGGTTGTAGGTGAGTGGTAGTGGCGGGGTTGTAGGGTGAGTGGTAGTGCCGAAGTTGTAGGGTGAGTTGGTGGTGCTGGGGTTGTAGGGTGAGTGGTAGTGGCGGGGTTGTAGGGTGAGTGATAGTGGCGGGGTTGTAGGGTGAGTGGTAGTGGCGGGGTTGTAGGGTGGGTTGGTGGTGCCGGGGTTGTAGGGTGAGTGGTAGTGCCGGGGTTGTAGGGTGGGTTGGTGGTGCCGGGGTTGTAGGGTGGGTTGGTAGTTCCGGGGTTGTAGGGTGGGTTGGTGGTGCCAGGGTTGTAGGATGGGTTAGTGGTGCCGGGGTTGTAGGGTAGGTGGTAGAGTCGAGGTTGTAGGGTGGGTGGTAGTGCCGGGGTTGTAGGGTGGGTGGTAGTGCCGGGGTTGTAGGGTGGGTTGGTGGTGGCGGGGTTGTAGGGTGGGTGGTAGTGCCGGGGTTGTAGGGTGGGTTGGTGGTGGCGGGGTTGTAGGGTGGGTGGTAGTGGCGGGGTTGTAGGGTGGGTGGTAAGGACGGCGTTTGTAAGGTAGTGGTGGTATCGATGTCGACAGCGTAGCTCGGGGTTGTACTTGATGTATTCTGAGAGGTGTGGGGTTGTACTTGATGTATTCTGAGAGGTGTGGGGTTGCACTTGATGTATTCTGAGAGGTGTGGGGTTGCACTTGATGTATTCTGAGAGGTGTGGGGTTGCACTTGATATATTCTGAGAGGTGTGGGGTTGTACTTGATGTATTCTGAGAGGTGTGGGGTTGTACTTGATGTATTCTGAGAGGTGTGGGGTTGTACTTGATGTATTCTGAGAGGTGTGGGGTTGTACTTGATGTATTCTGAGAGGTGTGGGGTTGTACTTGATGTATTCTGAGAGGTATAGGGTTGGTTGTATGTTTGTCGTGAGAGGTGTGGGGTTGGCAGTATGCATGTGTTTGGAAGTGAAATATATTTCTGGTTGCGTTATCAAGGCAGCAGATAAACATTCCAGTCCACCTGGGCAATGACATCATCGACATGTCAGTATGTCAATACAACAAGCTGACTTGTGTTGGAGTTAACAGTAACAACATGTTGCCGACCGTGTTTTTGAGTGTGCGGGAGTGGGGGGGAAAGGGGGGGGGGCTTGCGGTGTTAATCGAACTAAACACGCAGTTCTTTTTCTGACCTTAAACAAATAAGTTTAAAGCCGAAGTTTGAGTTTGTTTGATTTGGACGAGACTAACGATAACACAATGATCACCTCTATGAATATACGTGTCTTGATGACGTCATTGATTACTTCTATGAGTAGACACGTCTTGATGACGTCATTGATCACTTCATATGAGCAGAGGTGTCTTGATAATGCATATTTTTCTTTTGTGTTTACATCTACAACTAGCTCTATTTATATACATTTTTAATCGCCTAAATTTAAATGCAGAGAATCGGTTACGAGTAGAAGTTTTTTTACTTATAAAAATAGGCGTTAGAACAGTTACCAGTCTTGATCTACCCTGTTCATTGTAAACTGATGTATTTCAAGAATATATCAATGGATCATCCTATAAACAAAGAATTTGTGGTGTCATGGACCATACTGCTTTATGCGGAGAAAAAAAAGAGTAAAAGAAGAAAATAATCCTTCATAGGTAGTAGTGGATTTCATAAAATGTGGTTAATTCTCTACGCCACTTTTGATTAGCAGAAATGAATATACACAGCTGATTTAGATAACAGCATCAGCATAATTTATTCACTACTTAAAACGTTGTTCCTATAAATTTGTTTCTTCAAAGTGTAAAAATGAAGCCTCGAATCTATTTTGCACACAAGTCATAAAATCATGCCAATCTGCCAGCTCATGACAGTACGGTAGCACTAATTGTATGTGAATGTAATGGGAACTACCCTTTCATGCTCTCTCCATGACTTCATGCCGCGCTGGTCGCTCTTTTGTAATCGTCTTCACTCCCTATTTCTGGCTTGGCACTTCCTTCTAACACCGTCATCCACGTGAGACTCGTCTCAATCACCCATCAGTCAATCAACGAACAGGCAACCGTCTCGGGCGCCTCATGTCATTTGGAGGGGAGCCTCATGTCATTTGGAGAGCCGGGGCGGGGGTGGGGAATGGGAGGGCCTGTGTGCATTTTGGACATGAGAGTAACTGCGTGAAAGTGCTACGACTTGGTAAATCTTCGGTCATAATCTGTGCCACCAGAATCATTATCTGTGCCATGAGAATCATAATCTGTGCCCCAAGATTCATAATCTGTGCCCCCAGAATCATAATCTGTGCCACGAGAATCATAATCTGTGCCACCGGAATCATAATCTGTGCCACCAGAATATGAAGTTTCCACCAAGGGTCTCATTTGATCGATAGCAGCATTTCTGATAGCTTTTCGATAGCAGCATTTCTGATAGCTTTTCGCGGCAAAATTCTTCCAGTCGTTCTGTCCGCCCACTCTTCCAATTCCTCTTCATGGAGTGGGCTTTGAACCATGCTTTGATACACAGATGCAACGGAGTGGGCTTTTAAACATGCTTTGCTACCCAGGCGTCTCAGAGTTGGCATTTAACCATTCTTTGCTACCCAGACACTACTTTATGGTTTAGAACAGTGGAACATTACAGTCACAGTTACCTTGAGATATATCCATTACCACGGTGATGGGGTGCAGCCTTAATGGCGGCAATGAGCTCATCTTTACTCAGGGTGTTGTTTAGAGGAATGTAAAGGGAGAGATCCTCACTGTAGAGGCCAACGCCAACACGGGTGTTGCTCGGGCCAATGTCCATCATCGCCACGAGGTCTGCCACAAATTGTAATTGTATCTTGTAATCAAGGACATAAACGCTGGTCGAGGTATCCACACAGAAGAAGATGTCTGCTCGCTTCTTCGCCCAACCTGATGGCAACATGGACAAAAGAGAATTAGAAACTAAGTTGTGTAAAACACTGTCACGTTTCATTTGAAGAAAGACACTGAATTATAACGATGATCACTGTCACGTGCAAAAAGAGAACAATTAATGATGTTAAATGATAATTGGATTTCAGTTCTTCAGTTTTGAGTTGTGAAACCGATAACCGTTGGTTGTTGTTGTTGTTGTTGTTTATTGGAACTAAAAATTATAACTTATTAACTACTAATGATAAGTGTCGGAAACTGATTTTTAACTTTATTAAAGTAGCGGAAAGAGCTAGATTTTTTTTGGAATCTGGATGTTTATGGTCGAGGTAGATTGGAATGTGGATGTTTATGGTCAAGCTAGTTTGGAATGTGGATGTTTATGGTCGAGCTAGATTGGAATGTGGATGTTTATGGTCGAGCTAGATTGGAATCTAGATGTTTATGGTCGAGCTAGATTGGAATATAGATGTTTTGGTCGAGAAGTTGAATTGCGTTGTTATCTGGTCGGTGTTTACTCCACCGGGGATGGGCGCGTGACTAAACATTTTAATAAATCGGATTTACAGCGCTAATCAGTCGAGCGTCAGCGGAGCTGGTGGTACTTTGATCCGCGAGCTGGTTTTCATAAGTACGTCCGTTGGGAAAGGGGGGGGGGGGGGTTTGGGGGTTCAAGTTGTGTCGTTGGAAGATGACCATGAAAAGTTCATAAAAAGTACGAAGTCATGAACTAAATTATATCAGATTGACGTTATCTGATGGTGTTTCATTTGGAGTGGCGCAAAACTATGGCGTGTCCATTGTCAGCGAGACGACGCGTGTCATGAGGGCACGTTCCCTCCCACACAGTATACAACATAAATAAGGACAGGATGTAATATCTTCACATATTTTGACAGTTTATGATACAATCCATTTATAACCTCAAGGAATTCACCCATTAACATAAATATTTGAAATAATGACAAGATTTATATTGTGAGTGTCTCACACCGCTGACCAGTTTGACCTGCGCCCCGGGCGTCGCACCAAGGCATCCCCCCTTTCCTCGGGTTATATTCGAACCGTCTTATCGCTTCAAACGAAAAACCCCGTATTTTTAAATCAAACATCTCCATTTTAAATTCCTGGCCGTGTACACAGTTCAATACCATTTCAGAATATTTGACTAAGAATATTCTGAAATGGTATTGAACTGTGTACACGGCCAGGGATTTTAAAAAATGGAGATGTTTTATTTTTTAATTTTTTTTAAAATTTTTTTTTTTCGCTTCAAACGAAAAACCCCGTATTTTTAAATCAAACATCTCCATTTTAAATCCCTGGCCGTGTACACAGTTCAATACCATTTCAGAATATTTGACTAAGAGTGTCTGTCACGCTTCACCTTTTGTCATTGTATGCTGCAATGTTGTTGCACGTCTGAAATTTATGTCTATACTAAAAACGAACAAGAACAACAACATCTAATGGATAGAGTCGGTTTAAGTGAGTTATTAAGAGGACTTGGTTTCCGAGATTCGCCTTTACTGTGTGTAGGCAAGATTTGGAAAGTTTGAAGTGTTAGTCTCAAGTAGCGTTGTTAACATAGTTTTTAAAAAAAAAATTTTTTATAGTGTTTTGGTTTGTTTGCATAATTGTTCTTGTTTTTTTTGGAATTTCCGAATGTCCCACGCAAAAATGTCGGATTAACATGAGTTCTGTCATTAAGAACAAACTACTTAATTAAAAAAAACTAGTTAATAACGGGCTATTTAATTTTATAGCTTCTTCATAATTAATTTTGCAACTATTGATATATTTTTCTCAAATGAGACGATGTACGATCGTCATGAAGTTCTATTAGAGGTTATAATCAAACAATTATTGACAATAAGGAGGATGTGATGTACTTGTTGTACGGAGGCATGTGATGTACTTGTACCGGGTACAACAGGACATGTCCAGGATTAGGGGCATTTGTCCAGTTTAATAAATTTACTCACCTAAGGATGTGTCAATAAATATTGACTGAGGATTAATCGTAATTTAATTTGTCAGTGCATATAAATGTTTCCTATAGACTAAATATCAGGAAATGGAACCAAAAGTCACATGAAGAAAAGTGGTATGAAGAAAATAACAAAATAATAATTTTGAATTATTACACGAGAGCAGTCGGAGGAGCACGCTGGTAATTTCCGACAAGATTGGCGAACAAATAAAAGCCCAATTTGACCACATTGATAGGGCAATCTGTACGAGGGCTGCACGCAGTGCTGTTGATACGGTAATCTGTACCAGAGCTACATACAGTGTTATTGATAGGCAATCAGTACAAGTGCTACATACGGTGCTGTTTAAATGCAATCTTCACGAGAGCTACAACAGTGCTGTTCATGTGCAATCTTCACGAGAGCTACAACAGTGCTGTTCATGTGCAATCTTCACGAGAGCTACAACAGTGCTGTTCATGTGCAATCTTCGCGAGAGCTACAACAGTGCTGTTCATGTGCAATCTTCGCGAGAGCTACAACAGTGCTGTTCATGTGCAATCTTCACGAGAGCTACAACAGTGCTGTTCATGTGCAATCTTCGCGAGAGCTACAACAGTGCTGTTCATGTGCAATCTTCACGAGAGCTACAACAGTGCTGGTCATGCGCAATCTTCACGAGAGCTACAACAGTGCTGTTCATGTGCAATCTTCACGAGAGCTACAACAGTGCTGTTCATGTGCAATCTTCGCGAGAGCTACAACAGTGCTGTTCATGTGCAATCTTCGCGAGAGCTACAACAGTGCTGTTCATGTGCAATCTTCACGAGAGCTACAACAGTGCTGTTCATGTGCAATCTTCGCGAGAGCTACAACAGTGCTGTTCATGTGCAATCTTCACGAGAGCTACAACAGTGCTGGTCATGCGCAATCTTCACGAGAGCTACAACAGTGCTGTTCATGTGCAATCTTCACGAGAGCTACAACAGTGCTGTTCATGTGCAATCTTCGCGAGAGCTACAACAGTGCTGTTCATGTGCAATCTTCGCGAGAGCTACAACAGTGCTGTTCATGTGCAATCTTCGCGAGAGCTACAACAGTGCTGTTCATGTGCAATCTTCACGAGAGCTACAACAGTGCTGTTCATGTGCAATCTTCACGAGAGCTACAACAGTGCTGTTCATGTGCAATCTTCGCGAGAGCTACAACAGTGCTGTTCATGTGCAATCTTCGCGAGAGCTACAACAGTGCTGTTCATGTGCAATCTTCACGAGAGCTACAACAGTGCTGTTCATGTGCAATCTTCGCGAGAGCTACAACAGTGCTGTTCATGTGCAATCTTCACGAGAGCTACAACAGTGCTGTTCATGTGCAATCTTCGCGAGAGCTACAACAGTGCTGTTCATGTGCAATCTTCACGAGCTCGTGGGCCATATCAAAAGAGGCCGGGGTGGGGGGGGGGGGGCTTGATGTATCTTGCGGGCCATATAGAAAGAGAGGCCCGGCTTGATGTGTCCTACAGGCCGTAGTTGACCGATCCTTGGATTATTCCAAAAATACCACGTGTAATTCCAACCATTTGCCGTGTTTCATAACATTAACTAGATCTCTAATATGTGAACTGGTTTATCCAACAGTTGTTTTAAAATCCTGATATGCTAGTCAACGTGGCAGCCAGTGGCGTAGCGAGCTTAACTCGCGCCCGGGGTACAATACCTTTTTAGCACCCCTAATACCTTTTTAGCGCCCCCCCTATTCGAAAACCATACAATATTTAGTAAATATACCATTTGGCGCCCCTTTGTGAGTAGCGCCCGGGGCATGATGCCCAACCCCCTTGCCCCCACTGGTGGCAGCAGCCTAGTTTGATATTTTAAATTATAGTTTCACACTGTGAACTAGTTAAGTCACCACGTTTCAGTGGGAATTTGCACTCTAATGATATCATTTGTAACTACGCGGTATCATTGTATGATTGAATCCATTGTTCCTATTGTTTCTGTAGGATTAATGGCTATGGTGAAGCCTAATTATCGCGTCGTTAAGTTTCTGACGGGTTCAACATTAAATCAGTTACGAAGAATGGTGTTAGAAGAATGGTGTTGGAAGAATGGTGTTAGAAGAATGGTGTTAGAAGAATGGTGTTAGAAGAATGGTGTTAGAAGAATGGTGTTAGAAGAATGGTGTTAGAAGAATGGTGTTAGAAGAATGGTGTTAGAAGAATGGTGTTAGAAGAATGGTGTTAGAAGAATGGTGTTGGAAGAATGGTGTTAGAAGAATGGTGTTAGAAGAATGGTGTTGGAAGAATGGTGTTGGAAGAATGGTGTTAGAAGAATGGTGTTAGAAGAATGGTGTTGGAAGAATGGTGTTAGAAGAATGGTGTTGGAAGAATGGTGTTAGAAGAATGGTGTTGGAAGAATGGTGTTAGAAGAATGGTGTTAGAAGAATGGTGTTAGAAGAATGGTGTTAGAAGAATGGTGTTAGAAGAATGGTGTTAGAAGAATGGTGTTAGAAGAATGGTGTTAGAAGAATGGTGTTAGAAGAATGGTGTTAGAAGAATGGTGTTAGAAGAATGGTGTTAGAAGAATGGTGTTAGAAGAATGGTGTTAGAAGAATGGTGTTAGAAGAATGGTGTTAGAAGAATGGTGTTAGAAGAATGGTGTTAGAAGAATGGTGTTAGAACGATTAAATTTGTTGAAACCCTTTGAACAAGTCGATGGTATGTTCAACGAAAGGTGAGAAAAGCAAAGATTAACACTTTAAACAATCTAATCTGTAGTAGACTGTGCGTCTATGTTTAGTTGACATGTGCGTCTATGTGTAGTTGATCTGTACGTTTAGGTGTAGTAGACTGTGCGTCTATGTGTAGTACACCTGTACGTCTATGTGTAGTACACCTGTACGTCTATGTGTAGTAGACCTGTACGTCTATGTGTAGTAGAATGTGCGTCTATGTGTAGCTGACATGTGCGTCTATATATAGTAGAGCTGTGCGTCTATATGTAGTAGACCCGTGCGTCAGTATGTATTAGACCTGTCGGTTATATGCCAATAGTGGCAAAACTCACACTGACCGCACTGAGGCCTTAGATCAGTGGTTCTCAACCTTCCTAATGTCGCGACCCCTTAATACAGTACCTCGTGTTGTGGCGACCCCACAACCACAACATTATTTTCCTTGTTACTTTATGACTGTAGGGTACATGTGTTTTCCGATGGTCTTAGGCGACCCCTGGGGAAGGATGATTCGACCCCCAAAGGGGTCGCGACCCACAGGTTGAGAACCGCTGCCTTAGATGTTTTGTCTGGAGAGTGTATCACTAAACCAGTACCACGGTGCAGTGCTCCTTGCTTTCCCTTGATTCATTGACTATGCATTATGTGTCGGGGAGATCAGAGGCAGATTTTTTTTAAAATCACAATCACACACATACAAAGATCAACAGGCAAAATAAAAACAAATGTCATCCCGCAGCAAGTGTCAAATCAAAATCATTTTGGGCGAGAGCTTAATCTCTGCCCCAATCGCTCAGAACCAACTATTGTTATTCAATCTGTAATATTCGTGTTTATTGGATTAATGCATGACAATGTAACTAATTATGATTAAATCACAGAATTAAATTTGTGATTATAATATGTATACATAACACAAATAACACACACATGCTTGAATCGAATCCCAAATGAGCCAAGTCTAACTTCAACTTATTGGTATTTAATCTATCATTAACTTTTGAATAATTTTACAAAATGAAATTAATTACGGTTAAGAAAAAGGTTTTCAGTGAATTTTTCCCCTGTGAATTTTGTTTTCGCTCACCGGTTAGATATATCAATAGAATACCACTGAAGCTTATTAAAATGCCTGAATTGGTAATTTTTATTTGATTAGAAGAATCATCCCCAAAGTCACAGACGTGGAGTTTTATAATAGTGGTAACGGCATTCATTTCGATACGGCAATTCAGTTTGTAATCAATGAATTGCTTCAGATCATTTTTAAAGACGTTCATATCCGTCTATATAAGCTGTAGATATGTCAGAATTCGCATATGATCCTTAGAGAGAAAGAGAAAGAGAGAGAGACGAGAGAGTGAAAATAAGAGAGAGCAAAACAGACAGAGAGAGAGAGAGAGAGAGAGAGAGAAAGAAAGAGAGAGAGGAAGAGGAGACATAAAGGAGAAAGAGACAAATATAGAGAGCGCAAAAGAAAGAATAAGAGAAAAACATGAGGGAGCCAGGAATGTAAGAGCGTAGAGTGAGAGAAGTGTAAAGTGGAAGGAAAATAGACAAAACTATTCATTATGAGATCAGCTTTATTTTCTTTTCATTTTTTGCAGCAAATTTCACAGACAAATTATCTTTTAATAAGGCGGGTAGAGACACAGAAGGCAGAACAACACACCCACCCCCTTTATCCAAACCAATAAATAGATACCGGGGTATAAAAAGGGAAAAAGAAGTCAGAACAAGAATAGGACACAATTCATCATAACGCGAGTGCCGTCAGTTTATTGTGACATGACAACAGGTGTTGCTGCTATGCCAACAATGCACACAGTCAGCTTTGGGTGTTAAAGGAAAGTAAGGGGAAAAAGCCGACGTGCCTTGGGGGACGAAAGGGAAACGCTGTTCAGGGGAAATAAGAGCCATGTGTTGCGGGAGATTTTTGGATTTCCCACTGTCAAAGCTGGGGTTAAAGCTGCCTGGGGGCAAGCCAAGATTATTTTGCTGCACACCCCCCCCCCTTCCCTTTTCAATAAACTGCCGTCGGAAAAAAATGCAACCTCTCAAAAGATAGAAAAAAGTGCCACCTGGAGTGAACCACCCCCCTCGCCTCCCCAACCCTCATATGGTAGTGGTTATTCCACTCCCATGGGCGAGTTGCTTGGGGGGGGGGGGGGTACAATGTCGAGTATTGTAAAAAAAAACAACCAAACCCTAAAGTATCAGACATGTACGTCTTGAAGAAAGAGACTACCACCAAGTCTTAAATACGTACTGTCATTTTTGTGACTAACCCACGGACACCGTAGGCCAAAGCTATAATGTCCTGTGTTGACATTGGCCCCCCGTCAACTGTGTTGTGTGTGTCATGATTATACGCTGTAAGTTCTTATTCAGCGGTTCTCAATTTCTTGACTAAGAAACCCCATTTACTCCATCATGATCTGTTATTAAGTTATATTCCTAAATTGAACCCCAAAGAAACAATTTGTAACTGCAATGCATACAATCAAGAGTGACGTTCTAATTCTGGTAAAAGGGTGGGTGTGGAAGGAGGGGGTGGAGGGTGGAAGAAGGAGAGTGCATCGCATGTCGTAGTTTTAGTTTAAAACTCCCAAACTCCAAGACGAGTTGATCACAAAAATTTAACTAACACAGTGCAAACGATCATGGTTCGATAACAGATCACAAACATTTGGCTTTTCTTTAAAACGCACTAAACGATTTCCTTTAAATAATGATTAATTAATAAGATGATGGTACAGTTTTAGAGTTTAGGGGTGACGTTAAACGTCATTCACAGAATTAATGTGTATGTTAATAGCCTCCTGTTAAGTTATATTGGAGAATTTTTAAAGAAAAAAGTAAATGATTAGTTTGACTACTGGAAGGGTACATACCATTAATTAAATGCAACATTAAATTTATTTTCACATGCGACTTACCTGGATCCACAGAATAAGACCGGGAGGTGTGACAGAAACATAACTGGGGACAGAAGAATAAATTCATTATAACCTTAACTTTTGTCATTAATCGGAGTTGTAGACATTGCTCCGACTGTGCCATGTAGATCTTTCGCTTAATTCTAAGTTTGTGGTACTAATATAAAGACAACCATACTAGGACAGACCTTTAACAATCTTCTTCTAACTTAATTGAGAGACTCGATCGAACAATTTGATTTCAAGAGATTTGAAACAATAACACCAATGACAAGACGAAAATCCAATATAACTATACAAATAGTAATATAAGTTATTTATTTCAACTCACCAGAAGCAGTAGAAGTGGATGGAACTTTAATATTTTCATGGCGAATTTATCAAATAACTCAAATTTCTCTTGTCCCAAGTTTGCACACAAGGAAACAATTGCAGCGCTGAAGATCCCTGTCACTGTCTTTAAAACTAACACGTTTCACTGGTCTCGGCGAGCTGTGGTTAATTACAGGATGATACAAAATAATGTTTTTATTTCTTTATTACAAACACTCTCGGTTAGAAATTACGTTAGAACTACAGTTAACTTCTATTTATTTCCGTGTACAGTACGGACTGTTTCTGAATGTAAAAAGTGGTGGGTCGAGTTTATATAAGATTTCCCTTCCCTATCACTGCAGCCAATGGTTGAATGGAAAATATTGACGGGACCCGGATTTTAATTTAAATATAGCTTCGCCATAAATGTAGGTTGGCAGTCGATTTTACGTGCAGCCCACACCGTAAACATTTAGGAATTCCTTTGATACCCCGACCCCATTATAAAACAAATCAAGGTAATATTGAACCGTGCAATGACGCTAAACAAGTGTTGACTCATACCTGAGATGCAAGATTTGTCCACACACACAAACTAACAAGCGGACAGAGCAGCCAAATAAAAATTCTTACGACACCGTGGTATTTCATTGGCACCCCCCGCATTTTTTTTAGTCATATGACTTTAACAACTCTGAAGTTTTGGGGGACATTTATTTTATTCTTTCAGTTCATTTTTGGATTGGCGTGTTTTTACCCCTTCAGTTTTTTTAAATGTTGATTTATTTTGTTCTTTTTAATCAACGTGTTCTAAGTTTTAGCTGAAATGGAGATCGAGGATTAAGATTCAAGATTTAACCCGCAGAGGTCACTCAGGGGTCAGTGAAGGTCGCTGGCGACCTACTGATCATGAAAAGTTGTATTGTCGTTCACACCTCAATTTGGCATCAGAAAGTAGGTCAAAATTGAGATTCAACATTTTAACCCAGACCCACAGACAAAATTACTATTTAAATAAAAGCCTGTAAAAATAACATTACATTTACTTTTCCGGTGTTATTTTTTTTTGTTTTTTTGTTTTTTTTTGTGTTTGTTTAAAGCTGCGTGTAGAGTAAAGGATTTGTTAAATCTCTTATAGATGTGGTTCTTCTTATAAATATTTATTACCTGCAACAGAAGAGAAATATTCTTAGGATACAACTTGCTTCGTTGTTAGACTATGAGTCAAACGACTAAAGTATTTTTTTAAAACTGAAATTATATGTTTTAAAATCCTCTTGTCCTCGGATATAGTAAAGTGTGAAATTTGGAATTTTGACAGCATGAGTGTAGGAAGTGGAAGTGGTAGAGAGATGCAGCAAAGTGAGAGGTGCAGTAGAGTGAGAGGCGCAGTAGGGTGAAAGATGCAGTAGAGTGAGAAGTGCGGTAGAGTGAGAGGTGTGGTAGAGTGAGAGGTGAAATGATCTAATTGCATTGTGTTGATAAAAATGCGTATCTATTTTTAACTGTAAAATATAGCAGAAGAACTTGCGTTTGAAAAAAAAATAATTATAGCTTAATTAATCTATTTGTTAAAAAATTTAATAACAATGCGTTTCATTTAGGAGAGCACAAGTTGGAAGCCTTATACTATGTATAAAAGGATATTTGTAAGTAAACCCCCCCCCCCCCCCCCCAAAACAACAAATAACATTTGTCATGGAACACAGAAGGAGAAATACGATACATTTACCGGTTCTCTGTCCCATTGTTGGAACCTTTATGTTGTCACAGAACGAAATCCATAAAACCATTTAAAAAAACAATGTAGAAATATCTGATTAGACGTTTGAACATAATTTCATTTCTCTTTTTGTTTGCTTGGATATTTTTTATTCCGTTCAAAGGAAACTTGTGCGTATCCCACACAGCTATGATTATGTTGTGCGTATCCCACACAGCTATGATTATGTTGTGCGCCTTCCACACAGCTATGATATATACATAACTACAACTATAGGAACATTTTTATAATGCCATTTTGATTATGACATTTTTATAAGGACATTTTGAATGACATATCCAGGATGCACTAAAGGAGATGACATTTATTGTTATACGATAAAACATATTAAATAAATACATACACACATAAATACACACACACACAAAGGCAGGGGTAGTTATAAAGAATGTACCCAAACACTGCCTTACAGTGAATGAATTCGGCCAGAGACGGACCCCTAAAATTTCCCCACTCACACACAGCTATTACATAATGTTGGTTGTATGTACCAGTCCCTCACCCATCCTTTGGGCAGACAAGGCGGAGAAGGCGGCTAGATGGAGGAGGGCAAATGGGGAATGAGGAGAGAAAATTGTCATAAATAATACAAGATGTTTACTGGCGAAGTTGCACTGCGATAGAAATTAGAGGTCGCATTCTTGTTTAAAATTACAATGTTCTATTTATTTCAGAAACCTTTAGGTTTTCAATTGTATACATAAATTAATGATTGTTAAGATTAAATAATATATATATATATATATATATATATATATATATATATATATATATATATATATATATATATATATATATTTTACATTTAAATTAATCCAACGAAACGTTTATAATTAATTTTAATTTCTTCGATGAACCATGTTCTTGAAAAAGGTTGAGAACTATTTAAGTGACAAGAATTAACTTGGTAAAACATTTACACGATACTTCCGGTAGGCCAGGGGTTCTTAACCAGGGGTGCCTCACCCCCAGCACTGGTGACAGTGCCAGTGGGTACCGGAAGACTAAGACACTTATGTTTATTTGAATTTTCATTAGCATCATGAGATGGTGTTTTTTGTGTGGCTATTCTTTACATGTAGAACATACATAAAATTGACTATACACTATGTGCAGGGCCGGCACTAGGCCACTGCAACCTATGCGGCCGCAGTGGGCCCCGCACTTTCATAGGCCCCGCCCCGAATTTATTTTCTAATACAAAATCTTAATTTTTCACTTATTATCCTTATTCCTATACCCAGACTAGGCCCCTCGCAATCCGTTTTGCATAGGGCCCCGCAATTGTTAGGATCGGCCCTGACTATGTGTTCATGGTATTCAGAACTTAACATCATCAGATTTTTTCTTTTGGGTCCAACATTAATTCCCGGTGATTGCAGCATTGATTGATTGTACTGTTGATTTTGTGATCTTATCAACTAAACAAATAGTCTTTTATAACTTTGATTGCTGGTCAGTATCACCCCTGCCAACACTATAACTTTGATTGCTGGTCAGTACCATCCCTGCCAACACTATAACTTTGATTGCTGGTCAGTATCATCCCTGCCAACACTATAAATTTGATTGCTGGTCAGTATCATCCCTGCCAACACTATAACTTTGATTGCTGGTCAGTATCATCCCTGCCAACACTATAACTTTTATTGCTGGTCACTATCATCCCTGCCAACACTATAACTTTTATTGCTGGTCAGTATCATCCCTGCCAACACTATAACTTTGATTGCTGGTCAGTATCATCCCTGCCAACACTATAACTTTTATTGCTGGTCAGTATCATCCCTGCCAACACTATAACTTTGATTGCTGGTCAGTATCATCCCTGCCAACACTATAACTTTGATTGCTGGTCAGTATCATCCCTGCCAACACTATAACTTTGATTGCTGGTCAGTATCATCCCTGCCAACACTAACATAATGACATCATTAAAGCCTTGAAGCATTTCGTGTCTGGCGCAATAGTGTGCCGTGTCGCACCTGTTGGGGAGCTCTGTCGTAAAGCAGGTTTTCCCTTCCTTTTCTATATTCTGCACCCTACGAATGGTTTGATCAAGTCTCATACCCTTATGAGTGGTTTGACCAGGTTTCGACCCTTAAAAATTGTTTGACCAAGTCTCATACCCTTATGAGTGGTTTGACCAGGTTTCGACCCTTAAAAATTGTTTGACCATGTCTCATACCCTTATGAGTGGTTTGACCAGGTTTCGACCCTTAAAAATTGTTTGACCAAGTCTCATACCCTTATGAGTGGTTTGACCAGGTTTCGACCCTTAAAAATTGTTTGACCATGTCTCATACCCTTATGAGTGGTTTGACCAGGTTTCGACCCTTAAAAATTGTTTGACCATGTCTCATACCCTTATGAGTGGTTTGACCAAGTTTCGACCCTTAAAAATTGTTTGACCAAGCCTCGCAAACACCCCCCCCCCCTTTTTTTACACATATGGATATACAAAAGTAATCTTTCAAGTTAAATTTTGAACAAAAATGTATTTAACATTTTTAATGAATTATGAAAGGAGCTGTAGAACTTTGAGAATAAACGTGTGACTTATTATAGCAAGTAAATTTTAGCGAAAGACTTTGGATCTTCGGTTCTTATAATCCCTTTCCCTTGTAACCCCTAAAATTTCATCTCACAGACCTTGTCTTAGAATGCAATTTATTCAGCTACAATGTCAGATACATCAGACAAAACGATTTTTAAGAACGTTGAAATATAGGGCATTTACATAAGCCATAAGCCATTTTCGGGAATATTCTCATCAGGAAATTGATAGACCAGCCATTGAGTACACACTTAACATTAATAAAGGCGTTTAAAAAGAGAAAAGCGGCAGCTAATGAAAGTATGAACCACTTAGGATAGGATTTTTAAAAAAAGGTTTACATATTATTTTTAGTGAGGGATTGTAAACCCGATACACCCAGGTATGCTGAGATCCGGTCTGCTGTTACCTGTTTCGCCCACCTGTCTCACAGCGACCCTTATCACTGTTTTTTTATGACCGTCATTGCTCAATAAAGCTATTGCATTGCAGTGGCGTAGTGAGGGGGGGCAAGGGGGGCATCATGCCACGGGCGCTACTCACAAAGGGGCGCCAAATGGTATATTTTACTATAATATTGTATGGTTTTCGAATAGGGGGGGGGGCGCTAAAAAGGTATTGGGGGCGCTAAAAAGGTATTGTGCCCCGGGCGCGAGTTAAGCTCGCTACGCCACGGTTGCATTGTTTGGTGCAGTTAATTTGAATAGTAATAAACTTTCCCGAAGCTTCTAGCTGAAATGTTCGTAGGATTTTTGTTGGGCTGGGTTTGAGATGATGACTCGCTATATATTAACACAGTCTTATAAAAAAGGTAATAGGTGGGCTGGGCGACTTGGAATGCGCATTAAAAATTTCAAGAATTCAGTCATCACACCCAAGAGTGAATGACACAACAAAGTACGAGTCTTTGAAAGCAGGTAATGCAACAAAGTACGAGTCTTTGAAAGCAGGTAATGCAACAAAGTACGAGTCTTTGAAAGCAGGTAATGCAACAAATTACGAGTCTTTGAAAGCAGGTAATGCAACAAAGTACGAGTCTTTGAAAGCAGGTAATGCAACAAAGTACGAGTCTTTGAAAGCAGGTGACGCAACATTGTGCCAAACAATTTTAGGGCTTCCAGAGTCGGAAGTGGATTAGGGCTGTGGGTAATAAAGTTTGGTTTAAGATTCCAAGTGTTTGAAATGGGGTAGGCCTAAAAGACTCGGAATTTGAAGCCACGCCTAGATTTTTTTATTTTTTTTTAATTGTCGAAGGATATTTGATATGTTTTTTTCAGAGGCGGATACATCCTGCTTAAGACTCCATTTTAACCAGTCCTAATCCATCGCTAAAGCAATTTGTGGGGGTGGCAGATTATCCAGGATCTCGCTTGAAAAAGGATCGGGATCCCTTTATAGAGCGCAGTTACCAACGTCTGGACTGAAAGCAATTGTATCACATGACCATCTCTTTGATGTCAGGTCAACCAGAGAGATTCAAATGGTCACGGTATGCTTTTAACTGTTCATGACAGCAGTCTAGCAGAGGCGCAGAAAGGAGGCTGTTTTGAAAAGGAGTTACTCAATGTCTAATCCCGGGTGACTATCCCCCACCTCAAGAGTGGTGCAAGGGCAACCCCCTACACTCCTAAACTTGGGCATGAAATGTGGATCATGGTAGTCATGTATTTGGCAGTATCGGTGTAAATAATCGGGAGTTCATTTTGAATATTAGAAACACAAACCTTTAAAGGTAAAAAACAAATTGTTAGAACATTTTTAACTATTCAATAACAATATTGATTTTTAAAAACCCCACTATTTCACATTTTTCAGCAAATTAGAAGTGTTCTCAAATCGGTTATTCTAGCACTTCTGATGAACAATGTTAAGACCCACTTGTATAGTTTTCCGTTTAAATCCTTTATAAAATGTAATAGGAACTGCTCATTCCTGCCAAAGACAACCAGGGACTGGAACAAGCTTTCAAAAGGAACAGTTCAGGCGACAACACTTGGCTCATTTGCGTCTATTGCCTCAAGCATTCCAACCCCCAGTGCATGATACCCTCACTAAGTAACTCTTGCAACCAGTGAAATAGCCTCCTCAACACCAGACACAGAAACATTGCAAATCCCCTCTACATTCATAGGAGCCAGAATGATCAATAAGTTGATCGTGGACCCTTAATATATAGAAGAAGAATGAATGGTTGGGGCAAAACATTGGACAAAACACGCGTTCAAGTAACGCACTTTATAATGATCACAATTAGTGCCCCCCTCCCCCCAAAGCTCGCAACCGCATATTTTTTTCACGCCCCTGAACTATATTAATATTCTAGTGACCCAAACACTAACAGTGCAGATTTATCCATTATCATCATCATGCCCCTTAGTCCTTGGACCGTTGGGGCACCACAGATGACATGAAAACTATCCTTCTCCATTTCTCTTGGTCTTCTGCACTTCGTATAGCATCGCCTAGTTTTAATCCCGTCCAATCTTTGATGTTATCTTCCCATCTTTTTCTGTCTTCCTCTTCTTCTTCCTACTCTAGTTGTGCCCTGCATGATTTCTTTGGCGAGCCCTTGTTTTCTTGTCACGTGGCCATACCACTCAAGTTTGCGCTTTTTTACAAATTTATTACGTACACTTACATCAATTATTTCATGAAAAAAAAGAAGAAAATAGTACGCACCAGACGCATTTGACATATTTGTAAGAATCTAATTTAGCGCTGTTGTCGGGAATTTTATTTCGTGAAATCAGTGGCATCAAATTTCCTTCATCTTTCCCTTGAAAAACAGGAAAAGCTGATGTTTTGTGTGGTTGAGGCTGAAAATTCGAGTCTATGTGCCAAATTTCAGCTCGGTAGGTCAACGGGAAGTGGGTTATTTAGCCGTCCAAAGATGTTGCCACACACCCAGACAGAGAGAAAGAAACACGAACAAATAGGATTTTAAAAAAAATTTCTGTTGAAATTTTAAAGAATCATTTAGTAATTATAATTAACAGTGTTTAAGTTAGCAAAACTAGATTCATTAGACCAATTAATTAAGATAAAAGAACACCCAAAGTATAACTAGCGTCATTTAGAAAAGAAAATTTTACCAAAGGAAAAACGCGTGATGGAGACGATAGGCTGCTGGGCGTAAGAGATATGGGGAACATTTTCATACAACACACAATCTTTTTCCTGCAGAGGCAAGTACAAAATTAAGTTAGCACGAAGAGAGTTTGGCGACGTATCCTCCACTCAACCCAATGGTTAGTAATGAGTTTAATTAGCTCTTAGTTTCTAAGAATTGAAAGGCCGGCTGTTGTAGATCTGAGAGACAGATACTAACTGACAGTCCGGCTGCTGGAGATCTGAGAGACAGATACTAACTGACAGTCCGGCTGCTGGAGATCTGAGAGACAGATACTAACTGACAGTCCGGCTGCTGGAGATCTGAGAGACAGATACTAACTGACAGGTCGGCTGTTGTAGATCTGAGAGACAGATACTGACAGTCAGGCTGCTGGAGATCTGAGAGACAGATACTAACTGACAGTCCGGCTGCTGGAGATCTGAGAGACAGATACTAACTGACAGTACGGCTGTTGTAGATCTGAGAGACAGATACTAACTGACAGTCCGGCTGCTGGAGATCTG
The DNA here is from genome assembly GCA_964017045.1 of Omphiscola glabra. NCBI lineage: Eukaryota > Metazoa > Mollusca > Gastropoda > Lymnaeidae > Omphiscola > Omphiscola glabra. The sequence goes on from OZ024794.1 coordinate 66,618,051, forward strand.
AGAGACAGATACTAACTGACAGTCCGGCTGCTGGAGATCTGAGAGATAGATACTAACTGACAGTCCGGCTGCTGGAGATCTGAGAGACAGATACTAACTGACAGTCCGGCTGCTGGAGATCTGAGAGACAGATACTAACTGACAGTCCGGCTGCTGGAGATCTGAGAGACAGATACTAACTGACAGGCCGGCTGCTGGAGATCTGAGAGACAGATACTGACAGGCCGGCTGCTGGAGATCTGAGAGACAGATACTAACTGACAGTCCGGCTGCTGGAGATCTGAGAGACAGATACTAACTGAACAAACTGCTGACGTTTCACATGTGCGAAAGATTTCTCGGAATACAGTGGACCTAAACATTCGACGCACCGTCTGCTGGATTCTGAGAAAGAAGTGTGCCTATACTTATACCACTACATTTTACTATGCTGTTCTCAAAATTTAGTGAATAGACCAAGTGTCATTGGAACCAAATTGGATTCCTCCACGAGACATAGCAACAATTGCAAATAGCCCAAAATAAGTAGCTAAGTTACCTCTTCACTGTCTCCTAGGGGACAGCGGACTCCAGTTTGAGAAACACTTATGTAGCTGTAGAGCATCGTACATATATCTCCTGTCTACGCTATCATATATTTTGTAGTCCACATATAGTCGGTGTATGTTGATGTTGTATTTGTAGCATTGCTACAGGAGACATCTGATTGTAAAGATCTTTGGTAGATCTATTTTGTCGGAATCCACATTGATAGTCCCCTAGGATCTGTTCACTATACCTTTACAGTTTTCTTGCCATTAGTTTAGAGAGGATTTTGTCAGCTACATTAATTAGGGAAATTCCGCTATAATTTGAGCAATCCAGCTTAGATCATTTAGCAAAGAGATAATTTAATTAAATTATTGGCATTTTTTTTTTTTAAATCACATGACTTATGACTTTGAGGATTTAAACTTGTGAATTCAAGTTTGAAAGTTTACTTGTCTCTGGTTAAATATTCATGTACCTGCTTTTTGTGTGCGTTTAAGTTACAAAAGATCTAAATATTCTAAATGAGAGGCAACTGAATCAGGCGAGAAGAGCTTGTGATACTATTCTTCATATTCGGAATTCCATTAGCAATTCCATAACTATGTTTAATGACAAAGACCAGCCACATGAAACACTGACGAATCAAAGAGTAATTTACATGACATGAAAAAAAAAATGCTTTTAATTTGACAAGTCGCTCACACTCTCATTTCTATAACAATTAAGTAATGGTGGCGGGTGTTGTGATAGCCCAACTCCTCCAAACCTTTCAATTGGGTCGTGTGTATCTCACTCACTTAAACCACCAAACCTTTCAGCGAGGTCGTGTGTATCTCACTCCTTAAACCACCAAACCTTTCAGCGAGGTCGTGTGTATCTCACTCCTTAAACCACCAAACCTTTCAGCGAGGTCGTGTGTATCTCACTCCTTAAACCACCAAACCGTTCAGTGAGGTCGTGTGTATCTCACTCCTTAAACCACCAAACCTTTCAGCGAGGTCGTGTGTATCTCACTCCTTAAACCACCAAACCTTTCAGCGAGGTCGTGTGTATCTCACTCCTTAAACCACCAAACCTTTCAGCGAGGTCGTGTGTATCTCACTCCTTAAACCACCAAACCTTTCAGCGAGGTCGTGTGTATCTCACTCCTTAAACCACCAAACCTTTCAGCGAGGTCGTGTGTATCTCACTCACTAAACCACCAAACCTTTCAGTGAGGTCGTGTATATCTCACTCCTTAAGCCACCAAACCTTTCAGTGAGGTCGTGTGTATCTCACTCCTTAAACCACCAAACCTTTCAGTGAGGTCGTGTGTATCTCACTCACTAAACCACCAAACCTTTCAGTGAGGTCGTGTATATCTCACTCCTTAAACCACCAAACCTTTCAGTGAGGTCGTGTGTATCTCACTCCTTAAACCACCAAACCTTTCAGTGAGGTCGTGTATATCTCACTCCTTAAACCACCAAACTTTTAAGTGAGGTCGTGTGTATCTCACTCCTTAACCACCAAACCTTTCAGTGAGGTCGTATGTATCTCACTCCTTAAACCACCAAACCTTTCAGTGAGGTCGTATGTATCTCACTCCTTAAACCACCAAACCTTTCAGTGAGGTCGTGTATATCTCACTCACTAAACCACCAAAGGTTCACTCACTAAACCCCCAAAGGTTCACTCACTAAACCACCAAAGGTTCACTCACTAAACCCCCAAAGGTTCACTCACTAAACCACAAAAGGTTCACTCACTAAACCCCCAAAGGTTCACTCACTAAACCACCAAAGGTTCACTCACTAAACCCCCAAAGGTATCAAGGAGCTTCAGAAATCTTATGTATCATATTAAGATATGGGTCATTTAATACTAAACTTGAGTCAAACACACACATTGTTTTTCTGCAGTGAAAGTATGTAAGGAGCACATACTTATACTTTCAGATTATTTGACACAAAATACATAACCCACAGGATGCATGAAATGTTAACATGAGATGACCTATTTAAAAATATGTAAAAAGCCACTTTAGACAGCAAAAGTTCACTTGAACTTGGACAAAATATCATAGCCCTAAAGGCCTACATTTTTTACAAGGGTTCAAAAGGCTAAAAACCGGTACAGGTTATTAAATATATGTTTAAAATTTATGAAATCTAAATCAGCTTCCAGACAAGTTGGATTTGATTTTGAATAAGCTTTAAGAACAAGTATAGTTATAAATCTTATATTACTTTGCCTTCTGATCCATCAGTAATAATTTGTAATGGTGAAAAGAATTGACATCACCCAGGAAGAAAGAAAGCAAATAACAAACAAATAAACAAACACTCACCACTACTTCAAATTTTGTATTGCAATTTTTTAAAATCATTGTTATGGAATTATACAATAATATCATTAAAAAAAAATTAAATAAAAAATATATATAAACTTTCAAAGTACAATGTAACTATTAAAACAAAATTTTTGTTTGTTCCCCCACCTCTTTTCCTTTTTTAAAAAAAAATTATGATTAAATTTAAAAATCTCTTTGATTGCATAGATTTATTCAAAATAGAATGTTATGATTGGACGTAACACAAGACTAAAAATTATGACCAGAGAATTCAAATTTGTGCTAACTCTTGATTTGTCAGTATTCACATTTTATTATTATTATTATTCTCTAGCTTGCAATGGAGTTTTAATATTAAACAGAAGCAACCAAATTACACCTATTGCTGGCTTCAAAAACATTCATGTCATTAAAAAGAAATAATTTATTTGTTTTAGTTTAGTGCAAAGTAGTTTAAAATATTTCTTCTTCTCTTGGTCTACACTAAAACAGCAACAAAAAGAAAATGGAAGGACTTAACTTTGTAACATGTGCCTCAGCTGAAACATAAAAAAGTGATCACAAACTTCAAGGAGGTAGGATAGTTAACAAGCTATAGCCACACATTTCTACAAAACTACTTGAACAGAAATAAGACTTCTTTCAAATTAACCAGCCAAACTTTATTTTACTACCACAAAACTCTCCTCTCACCAGCAACATAGAGAAAAATTATAACTCATGAAAGGATGAAGAAAAAAAGAAAACCCTTAAAAATTATAAAGAGATAAAACTATTTTTAATAGCAGATGATGTTGAAAAATGAAGGATATCTTTGAAGCATTTACAGTATATACATTTCAGTTAACAATGAACTTTCATTTTATTTCTTGAAATATATTCTGATTTTAATTTAGTTTTCAGTATAAAATGCTGTTTACATGGCTTCTTATAGAAACGAAACATCAGTTAAACTTAAATACCCTAAAGACTGGAATGTTCTCTTGAGAGATTCCTTTATTTAATATCACACATGAAGCTTATTAGACTCTGAGATTTCAAAAAGAAACAAATGTATGTCAAATTGACCCAATAAAAATAGCTACTATTCATTTGTGAATTTTTTTTAAAACACATTTTAAACAAAATGAAGAAGGTCTTGGCTATTTCTTCAAAGAGATGTAATAACATATTTGGTCTGCACAAACTGATTAAATTTTTCACACATGAGTCAAATACAATAATCCAGAAAAATTTGCAGGACAAATGAAAGTTATTTCAGCATTTCACTTGGCCATAAATCAAGAAATTAATTTCATTTGCAGAACAAAAACATTTATGTCATGTAGCAGCAAAATTAAACTATTTGTAAAAAGTTTTTGTTTTCCATAGCATTTTTTTTTGTAGTAAACGACTTTTAAAGTTGTCAAAATTGAGCCCTGGAAAACCTGCGCATGAATCTGATGCAGAAGCGTTATCTTCACTAAATGAACATAGAATAGTACATCACATTTATGTCCACAGTGGATGAAATTATCACAGTGAAATACAATAGCAAAACGATTGCTAAGCATCACATGACTTAAAATCTGGTATGTGAAGTTGATGTGAATTTTAAAATATTAGGTTCAATAATATTGGCAAAAATCTTATAAACAGCTTCTTGGGGACATTGCCTTTTACATAGCAGAGATTTATTGTAAAAATTAAGAAATAAAATACTTTTAGTTCAGTTTAATCAAGTATTTAAAAATTAATTTATCTACTCAATGGTGCATTGAATACAAAATGTTTTAGATGATAAATGGTTAACTCTCATGAGTCTCAAGGTGATAAATGGTTAACTCTCATCAGTCTCAAGATGACAAATGGTTAACTCTCATCAGTCTCAAGATGACAAATGGTTAACTCTTATCAGTCTCAAGATGACAAATGTAAACTCTCATCAGTCTCAAGATGACAAATGGTTAATCTCAATCACTTTGAAATAAGTTAGCAGAATATAACTGAAAATTTCCCATAGGAGATGGAGTCAGTGGGCCGTCGAGCATGAGATCTTAATGCCCCCCCCACCTCCTCATGGGCCAGACGCCGGGTTTCTCTGCCGACAGACCGTATGTCAGCATGCCGGGCACCTCCCCCCAGGCATGGGGGACGTCCGGTCGACTGAGAAATCTGCGTTTAAAGCGTTTGTGGTCCACTCTCCTAAGGGTCAGGGCGGGTTTGCTTCCAATACGGAGGGAAGGTGTTACGTTGCCACTCCCCACCGCCCTGGGAGTCTATCTGTCGGCAGATTATAACTGAATAATGCTATTGACCTAATTTCTCTTTGTCAATACAATTCTGGGCCTATTAAATTAAATGTTTTATTGAATATGTTTGTCATTATATAGAATACTTGCCAATGACAACACACCTGTGTTTTCCAACCTGTCACCCCCCACCACATGCTCAACCTAAGCCCCCCAAAATATTTATTGTCCCCCCCCCCCCACTCCATTTTTCCCCTGAAATGTAATTACTAAATACATTTCCCCATAATCTTAAATTAAGAAAACACGAATTTCTCCAATTTTCAAATTATGATTTCCTCTTGTTCAGTTACCCTTCCAATCTTTACAGAGAAAATTTATTGATTAGACATTGGAAAAGTGATGTATAAAATATATATATTGAAAAAAAGTTTTATGCACTCTATATAAACTTATAATTGTTATATAAAGACAAAATAAATGCAGAATAAATTTCTGCCAACATACTTAAGTTAAATTTAACTGAACAATTTCATTTGATTGAGATACCCAATACCATTTTATTATTATTTTTTCAGCATTATCTGCCCCTGTTGTTTGTCTCTCAGCTAATGAATTATTATTTTAATTAACACATTTAAAAATAAAACTCATTCTGAGTAATAAAGTATAAATAAATAATTTCCTACAATTATGCTTGCTATTGCCCACCTTTAGAACTGCAGTAGAGTGCGTGAATAGAAAAAAAAGAAGGGAAAAAAAAAAGATATTTCTTTTAATCATTTCCAGAACAGGCATCTTACATTTTTAATACTTAATAAAGACAAACAAAATTCCATACCTATGATCTCTGAAGTTTTAAATACTCAAAAAGTTCATGCATATTTTCCCCTTCCTGCTCAACCTCAAATGGTTCCTTAGACTTTTGGACACTGTCCCTTTGAATGTATTTTTTATTTGTATGTGACTTAGGTGGTGATTTATGACCTCTCGAATGGCTGGCCCTTGAGGAACCAGTAGACTTTTGAGGGCTGATTTGTCCTTCCCGGAAATGCTCATTGATTCTCATAATACAACCATCTTGCAGCAGTCGAATTGCTATGGCGGCAATGTTACGAGCGTCGTCCAGGCCACAATGAGGTCTGCCCTGAAACTTCATTCCAAGATCCTCCAACATCTGATGAAGATTGATCCGGCCACACCCATAGAAAGCTGTGTATGCTTTGCGCAAGTTGATCCACTGTTTAGCCCATCTAGGAAATGGAATTCCACTTAACTCTGTTTGAGTCCTTAAAAACCTTGCCATGTCCCAAGGTCTAAATGAGAGGGAAAAATGTCCACTTAACTTAAAAAAAGATGTTGCTAATTTAAAATCTATTTCTTTTGACACCAAAATCACATTTCAAAAATAAAATTTAAAAAATAAGTTAAGAACAAAAACTATCATACTGTGAAGTGTAAAATAAGAAGAAAGTGTGGCAGCCGATTTGTTATAATAAGTAAGTTCTGAATAAATACACACTAAATCAAATACAGTCTTGAATGAAACACTGAGACAAGATCTTTTCAGGCTCATCATATTGTTCTTTTCAGTTAATGACTAAAAGACATTCAGCTGCTAAATCAAAAGTAAATAATGGTGGTAAAATTTATTTTGGAATTCTTGGTTTTTCCTTTATATTTGCATAGTTGTACAATGAATAAATCTTTAAATGTAAAGAAATTCTCGTATTTATCAATATCTATATATAGAGGAGTCATATCTCTGCAATAAACTTGATGATAACTTTATTTCGTTTTGGCTAAAATCTATCCCAAACCTATCATTAAGATAAGTTAAATCATCTTTTAAAAATGACTAGATTTAAATTCATTACACAAAAATTTAACATCCCAAGACTTCTAATACTTCTATGATATAGAGCTAATTTGGGGTAATTGTAAAGGAGTCATAAAATGAAGGCCATTCTGCAAAGGTGTCCAAAACTTAAATTGCTTTTACTGGTGAGTTAAATGAATGTAGAGATTTGTTAAACTTACCCATCAGTAAGAATAGCAAACTGATAATCTGTACCAAGTTTGTGTATAGCCATCCATTCTTCAAATTCCTTATAAACTTCTGTAAAATCTTTTGCTTTGTCTACTTGTTGCTGAAACAGAAATGCACTTATGTGATTGTTATTCATTTTAAGTTATTTCATTGATAAGACATTGAACAGATTCAGAACATGTTTATTGTTTACCATGTGTCTCAAGATCCTTGATTTGCCAGGTTACTTTCCCAGAATGCTCACCTGAGATATGCCGGTAAGTGATGTGCAAAAATCTGTGAGAGCAGGATTCACCCGTGGCTTGCAAAATCTTTGAAAAACATTGCACTGGTGGAAGGGAAAAAACAACTGGCAGCAATAAATAAATTTCCTGGTAAGAAAATGACAAGGAACATCAAAAACCTCAGTTGTATGATCTTGTATGATCACATGAAAGTTTTTAATGAATCTTCTATAAACTTAAATGATTGAGTAACAAAAAGCTCAGTCACATGATCTTGTATGATCACATGAAAATTTTTAATAAATCTTCTATAATCTTAAATGATTGAGTAACAAAAAGCTCAGTCACATGATCTTGTATGATCACATGAAAGTTTTTAATAAATCTTCTATAATCTTAAATGATTGAGTAACAACAAGCTCAGTCATATGATCTTGTATGATCACATGAAAGTTGTTAATAAATCTTCTATAAACTTAAATGATTGAGTAACCACAGTAAATTGACTTAAAATGATACATTGAAATAGAATACAATGCTTTTAGTCTTTGCATCAAAATGCTCTCTAGATTTTTTAATTTTTTTAACATGTCTTTGATATTTACAGTTAATAAAGGTACTGATACTTTTTTACAGTTTCTAGTCTGTTTTAAATCAGTTCATAAATAGTGAACAAAAGGATTTAAACCAAATCCTAACTAGGCTACTTTTGATCTAAATCCTCCCATCTACTAAGCAAAAGGATTACACTCTTTAAGTTTCTTTTATTAAAAAATGCATTACAGTGTTAAAAATGAAATATTATCATTTTGTTTTTTATTAAGTATACAAATAAAAGAAAATCAAACAATGAAATAACTTACTGAATAAGCTTTAAATTGAAATGTCAGAAAATTGGAATTTTTCACAAGTTCACTGCCATCACTGTCAGCATAAACTACTTAAGTACTACCACTATTTTAGGTGTTCAATATCGACAACTTGTATTATAAAAAAAAAATCATTCTTATTTATTACCTATTACTATTACAAATTTTTTTTTTCTTCAATTTTTCACTTTTGCATCAACTGCAATAGCTTCTTCAATAGTCTTTTTGACAATTTCAATTATAAGAATGCTCTTATTAGTAAACTTCTTGCGAGATAAGGTCACGCCAAAAAAAAAAATTATTACAACCTTCATATTTTTCAGTTATGAAGTGCTACATTCTCACAGGTAGCTTTACGCTTAAGCAGTTATGCAGTTGGACTGATCAGTGCTGTGAATGTGCGTAACCCAGCAGCAGGCAGAGTGGCAGGCTAGGTTATCGCTTTCTTACGAGAATCTTAAAGTGCGTGTTAGAAAATCAGTGTGTTATGTTGTGTGGTAAGGAGGGAGTGGGTTAATTAGCAACAAAAAAACCCAAAATCATTATTTTTTTTTACAAATCTAGTGAACTCACCACAGCTTGATTCTGTGCATCAACCAGTACAGCTGGGAATTCAATGATTTCATGAATGAAGTTTTCATTGGTTTCACTGCAAGTTGCTTCAAAATCAATCACCACAAGGTAGTCATATTTCATTTTCTCATCGTCAGTTAGAGCTCTGTTGCACTGAGCCATTTTTTGACGTTTGTAGTAATTTTTCAATCTTTTCTTTAGCACATCTTTCACACCACTTTGTAACAAATAAATAAACAGTTACTATTTACACGCAACAATATTTAACACATGGCAAGAAAATTCCAATACTGTACAAGAAATATTTTCTACCTTAGCTTAAGAGTAGGCCTAATTATAAACATGTTATAAAAATAGGACAAATTATATTAAATAGTTTGTGAATTTATATTTCAGCAGGGACTCCCGTATTAATGAAACATGCAATAAACTGTAAAAATTACACTGAAATCTATTTGCTTTTACAATGCCTGATACTAATTGGGAAAAAAATCACCATCACTGATATAATTTAGGGATATATATGTTAGTGTCAGTGATTTGATTGAGTCAAAAATGGTTCTGATGTCGGGGTACCATTTAATCACAAGTTTTAAGCTAGGTAAGCTTTTAATGAGGTCAAATGAACTTTATTAACCTAGTATTCAGTCTGTACTCAGCAAGCTTAGATTGCATCTGTTCTTTAGTCATTTTATTAATAGCACCATTGATTCGAGACAATTTAGCCAAAATTTCATCACTATTAGCTCCGCCACCAGTGCCAGAGTCAAGGCGTGCTTTGGGTCTGTGAGCTACACCAGATGTTTCAATCTTTAATGAATAGCCTTCTAATTCTGCAATCTTAAATAGAAAAAAAAACAACATTAGATACTTTTAAATGCAAAAATTAATATTTTAAAATATTATAAAAAAATAATAAATTAGAAATCAAAATCAATAACATGAAAATTTAAATGGACACCTAATTATTTAATGAATTAAAAGCATAAAATCAACAATTCAAATGCTTCTTTGTAAAATAATGGCATTATGGCATAGAATAAATTAATATAAAATTTAACAAAGAGATTTAGACAACATAATGAGCATGCCTGTTCAGTAGATGGATCTACAAAATAATTGATAGCTGATGCACCCCAGCATGAATTATGGGGTTCTTCCTTCCATTCAGCAAAATTTTTGTTTTCATTTTCTTCTTCATGCTCTGCTTTTAAGTCCATGCTTTATTTTTTTAAAAAGAAAAGGACAAAAAAAAGAGAGAATTAAAAGCGACTCAAATTGTAAATGTTCTCAATAAATCTTGAAGGTTTTTTATGAAGGAAATTATGTCAATGGTCAATGGTTAGAGTAATGGTTATGAGCATTCAAATATATTTTATATCTAAAGAAAAGTCAATTTCTTTTAAAATGAGTACCATATCTGAAACATAATCTATAGCATAATACCATGTTCTGAGGAAAATAACAAGTGTTTTTGTAAAATAATCGCCAATTGTAACCTTCCACAAAGGCTCACTATGGCATGAGTGGTGTTGATATGCAATCTTATCTTTAACAAGAATAGCTTGAAACTTGAATTGGAATTTTAAAAATAGTTTTTTTTTAATGGACTGAAATGGATAAAGCATATGCTTATTAGATAAATGATTATACCAGGTTAGTAGGCTTAAAAAATATCTGTTTCAAATTGTATGAGGGAAATAAAATAGGGTAGGCCTATAATGGTTAAGCATAGTATAAGCAAATTAATTTACGTTCTAAGCCTTCTCCCACTTTTTATGAATAGTAGGCCTAAAAGTAAATTGAATAAATAAAATTCTTAAGACCTGGGAGTTCGACTATTGAATGAAATGCCCACAATGGTCCTTGGGCCAAATGAATGTGTAGGCTATTCTTATATTTGTGACCTAAAAGCCAAGGCCTATTAGTGATAGTTTTACCTCCATGTTATTTTTATTCCTAATGAAAAGCAAAAAAGGATTTAATATGAAAACATTTGTAAAGAGTGCAAAATATAGTTTTGGCGAATTTTATGACTAATCAAAATGTCCATTATCGATTTAGAGAATTTAATTATGACCTAGCAATTTTTAAGATACCAAGTTCAAATTTGGTGTCCTCCTCATTATTTAAAAAATTTAAAATGGAATTTAAAATATTGTTGTGTAAACAGTGATTATCAAATGCAGACTGACAGTCATGATCTGCAAGGATTTTTCATTAACACATTCAATCAATATTTAGTCATTTTGTGGGGTCTGTTTAGTTGGAACCATTTATTAAAAATTAAAGAGTCAGATAAGTCATAGATATAAGTTTAAAGGAAGTGATAATTCTTGGAATTTTTCTTTTGAGATCATCAGATAGGGCCTAATATTGTGGAATTCTTTTGGATTATAGACATTGTGCATGTAAATATAGCGATTATTTGAAAATCACTGTAGAACATAACTATCGTATAGCCATGAGTAATATACTGATAATCTGGTTATATAATTAATTAATATATATGTAATGATTTCAATGCCAACTGTAAGGGAATATGATTATCATGATGAAGACATTAAATTTAATTGGTTAAAATTAATGAACTTAATATATAATAATAAAGGCAAAGGCTAGGTCTACAACATTACACTGTTCTGTAAAGACTACACTCTATAATAATACTAATAGTCATATAATTCAATTTTAGAATAAAATATGAATAAAGACAGTGGTAATCTATCACTTCAGCATCAGTTATTAAAAAATTATGTCACGGTTTGAAATGTTATTTAACAAGTTATTCTTTTACTGATGAGATTAAGATAAAATTCTTTCATTGATCCAAATATAAATAAATGGAAATGTTTTTTATGACTTTATACATATTCATTTCAGCACTTACATAAATAATCCAAAAAGACATAATTTTTAAAAAAGAAAAATTTAAAGAATTTATTACGGTATGTGACAAGAAGCATAAGACATATTTTGAGTTTATGCATAGCTCTACACAAAGCCAAGGTAACAAGGAAGTTCTTGAAAATATCATCTCCACAAAAGTAATTGCAGATCATGAACTCATACAAAAAAATGCAAAGGGAAGAGATCACGGCTTGTGCCAAACTGTCTTTTCAGTTTGCGTGTATCCAAATATTTTCAACAGGAATCAACATACTGTGTGTGACACCAATCATTTGGATCAACACAATTTTGTTGATGGACCCCAACGAAGTGTTTGTAGATTCCATGACCATGTTTGATTTGGTTTATGTTTGCATAAGCCACAAATCCGTCTGATACATTAAGTCATTAATTGAATTAAGCAAGCCTGTAAGATATAAATATATCTTCTATTTCTATGCACTCCTGTAAAGACAGTAAAGAGAACTTAAATCCTCCATCAGGACCATCAAGCACTTCAACAAGAAAACAACGGTATAACCACTCTCTGTTTATATACCACTGAAAACCCAGTGGAACTCACACTCCTCTCTTCACTGTCCTATTAATTAAGTAAGTAAGGGCAAGTGACATCAATAAAACTAAAAGAATTACCATATGACCATTTAAATAGCACATCAAACTGAAACAACAAGATATTTGAATAACCGATGCTGAAGTGGTATATTATCAAAGACTCATTGATTAAGTTGAAAATTGTCAATATTAAAATTATTTAAAATAAATTCAATTTGGCCTAGGCCTAGGCCTGCCTGAATTAACTACTGCCTACTGACAGTGAATATTTACATGAAATATTATTATTAGGTGTATATTAATATTTGTATTTATGTATAGTTATAGGCTGGCAAAATGAAGTTTTCTAATAGTGAATTGTTGGCATAGATTTATAGCTTGTCTCTGCTCTTTGGAAACATGTTTATTTCCATCGTTTATCCTATTTAAGGTGTACACTGTGTCAGGTTAAAATAAGCAACATAGTTTTAGTCAAAAAACAACAAACTCAAACAATATCACCTCTTGAGTCACAAAAAGTAAAAAAAAAAAAAAAGCATGAGCTATTCGCCCGTCACCGGAAGAGATGATTTAACAAATCATTAAATTTTTTTAATTAAAAAAACATTGTATTTTTTTTTAATTTAAAAGAAAAAGACTTTGTATAAAAACGATTTAAAACAAAATAAAAATTAGAAAAATATTAAAAAATTACTCAAATTCATTACGCCAAATAAAGACAGGGCTAAGAGTAGATGAGCACTTTATGAAGCCATAACGCCATAACCAAAGGATTCGAATTGAATTATAAAAATGAATGTCTGTAAGTAGACAAAACTTAAGTATGTTTTACATTTTATTCATTTTTGCTTTTTTCCCAATGTTTCTGCACTGAAGTTTTTTGCTAGTAAAATGTTACGAAATGTTTTACTTTTTCGTGAGTTTTAACTCATCTTGAGAGAAATTAATATATAATAGGCCTATATATTTTTTACTTTTTAGTCTTTTGTAATCTTTAAGTTATCGACAAAAGTAGAAATATTTACTTTTTAAATCCTTTATATTAACTTCACTGTTGTTCCGTGGGTGACTGGATGGCGGGCTTGCAAAATATTAGAACGGCTACTTGACTCACTTCCCGTCAACCCATCGAGCTGGCACATAAATCATTGCCGATGACAATACATTCTATAAAAAATTCAGTCCCAACCCCCAATCCCAAATTCATTTTTTCTTGTTTTTTCAAGGGGAAGATAAAATAAAATTGGCGATATCTGCGCTAAATGAGATTAAAAATTTTTTTTTTATTAAAAAATCAATGCTGCGTAATATTTCATTTTCTGTTCCTAAAATTGTTGGTGAAATTAATCTGCTGTGTAAAAGCGGTTGGGAATTATTAATATAATTCAGGGGCATGAAAAAATGTGCGGGTGCCCCCCTCTTAATTGGTTACATTCTTTCTGACAACATATCTCTCAATGATCATATTTATCCGTCAGATCAGCTCCATCCACCACTAACTCACAGTTAGCGAAAAAAAACCCCACCAGTCTGTGCTAGTTGAAGATAGTGTTCCCTCTCGCCTTGACTATTGTAACTCTCTGCTGTCAGGTTCACCAAACATTTTCATAGAAAAATTGCAGAGTGTTCATAACTCAGCTGCTAGGTTAGTTCTAAAGGCAAAGAAAGTGATCACGTCACTCCACTACTTCACTCACTTCATTAGCTCCCTTTACAGGCACGCATTGATTACAAGCTGTCTTTCTGTCAGAACGTTTTCTGTAGTTCCTTCCCTTCCTATCTTAGTGAACTTCTTTCTGTTTATTCACCTCTTCAAAAACTTCTTTCATCCGCAGACACGCCCTAAAACATATGGTGAACTATCTTTCTATTTCCGTGCTCCCAAACAATAAAATTCTCTCCCATTACACATCCGCAATATACAGACCATCCCAGCCTTCAAAAACTGCCCCAAGACCCATCTCTTAAAACTCTACACCACTACCCATTCTCACACGCCCAACGGAAAAACAACACTTGGTGCTGTCCATGGCTAGACCGGGGGGGGGGGGTGGGGGGGGGAGATAATTCTTGGGTGGGTGAGGTCAAGCCTTAAAAAAGGGTTGTTTTTAAGTGTATAATTTTCTAATATTTTTATGTGAAGCGCATTTAGCCTAGCTTTAGGCTGTGGTTTTGTGCTATATAAAACCACCTTAATAATAATAATAATTGCTAGCTATTACATTTTTATGAAGGATTAATATGAAAAGCTTTGTTTTGTAGGGGTTGTTTAATTTAAATTTAAACATCGAATGTTTATAAATTCCCTGTTAAAGTGACTTAACTCTTTACATGGGACTTTACCTCGGCATAAAACTAAAAAGTAGATTAGAAGTGTAGATGAGCGCTCTATTATGTAGTCAAAGGATTTGAATTAAATGTAGATGAAAACTTAAAAATCTATATTATTTTTAATAATTTTTGAAAATATTTTATGAACATAATTTCTCTATGTAACGCATATTAAATTTAAAAAAAAATACTTTATATGGCATTTTAACTTGTCTTTGACAGAAATGAAAAGATGGAAATGCAAGTAGAAAGAAAGTCTATAATAAAAATTAAAAGGAAATTAGAAAGACGGGTACAGGGTAGGGGACAATCTAAAAAGAAAAAAAATTAAAGAAAAACTTTAAAAGATAGTTGCAAAAAGTTTCTTAAACTAAAAAATAACAGTAAAAAATGAAAATAGTCCTTTCAGATCATCTATAAACATACGCAACTGGCGTAATGGCAACAGCCTTTTGCCTTTGTAATTTATTTCTACAAAGTAATATTATCCTTTAATTTTTCATGTAAAAATAGTTGGGGTAGAACATTATCAAATTATATTAGAACATTAGCCTATTAACAAAATATAAATTGTGAAATTTAAATTATTTTAATGTGTTGGCCCATAAGTTATTTTACGGGGGTGATATAGATTCTAGACCCATTTCTTCCGTTTACACACAATATTCTCAGTTTCGGTAAATGGATTTACCTTATAAACTGCGATCGATTTGATAGTAAACATGGCTACAATTGAATTCTTAAAGTTTAATGTAATGCGTCTTCAAAAACTACTTTTGATTATTCTTATTGGACTTTCAATGATGTAAATCGAAATTTTATTCATTCTGATAAAATTAATGATTGAAACTTTTGCATAGATTATACTTTAAAAAAAAAAATTATTAGGCTTAGGCCTTAGCCCTTAGCAGCTTATCTAAATATCTTACTTAGCTCTTCATTTAATTTTCGTCTTCGACCAGGCTAAACTAAAAATTATTCTAAGATACAATATGTTATAGGAATGAAACATTAAATGTTTTTCTTATATTTGTAGAGGTTTATTTTTACCTTATAAGGTAATAAGTAGGTATTTTGAGAGAAATTTTAAAAATTCAAAATTGTCTTATGGCATGGCCTATGACTATGAGTGGTGTGAACTTGTGTGGTCTTGTTGTAGGGCAGATCTTATATTGTGTGATCAATTACTAGATGGGGATCGAGTTTTACTTTTTTTTCTTCTTCATTTTAATTTAAAGTTTATTTTATATTAAAATTATTATGTTCATTTGTAACAGTATTTTTATGACAATTTAAAAAAAATGAAGCATCTACATTAGACTCTACATGTCCGGCAACCGGGCGAATAGTGTGGGAGATATACGTCCAGCGACCAAGTCACATGACCGCCGGACGAATACTTTATCGAGATATTCATCCGTCGTCCAAGTCACATGACCACTGTAACAAAGCCTACGTCTCACGCAATACTAATTCTAAAATACAACTTTATTGACATTGTCATTGACATAGGTCTACTGACTTATTTTATTTGTTTCATATTTTAAATTTAGGCTTCAACTTGAAGTCCGTAACTTGGTTAAACATCTTATAAAGTTCAAGGTAAAGCTTTATAAAATGTTTAACCAAGTCAACCAAGATAACAGACTTTTTTTTTTTTTTTTTTTGAAGAGTCGGAATCAAATAGTAATAGTATTACTATACTATAGGCAGACTAGTTTAATGTTTAAACTCAAATGCTTACGGTTCACTTTATGTATCTCAGAGCAAATGAATATATTAACATGTTCAGTATTTATTTATTATCTAGGGATCGGCTGACTAATAAATATATGTAATTATTGTACACGATATTGGAATATCATATGCAATGCAACTTTTTTGCCGTCGACCTCTTGTCACATGACCTGATGGAATAATAACACCTACTAGTTGTCCGGTGGTCATATGACTAGTCGTGACAGGCCCGCCGGACGTATATCTCCCGCACTATTTGTCCGGTCGCTGGACGTATAGACACTGCCTTTAAGAAAATATGTTTTGTAGCATTTGAAATATTTTAAATATATTAATTTATGTTGAATTTGAAAAAAATAAGAAATTAGAAAAAAAATAGAAAGTCCAAGTCCTGGTAGCATGTATAAGTATAATAACCACAGAACAATTTTGAATACTAAGCAATATTTTATTGTATTTCAACATTCTTTATGTAGTTGATGTAGACTTCAGCTTTTCACAAATCTGTTACCATATGAAAATCCAAAGAAAAACCAGTAAAATCAGTATATCATTTCAACCATCTTACTTTCACTCTGTATTGGCAAAATTTACACTTGACTTATACTTGATAGAAGCCTAGAAATAATCCCTAATCATAATCCTGAATCTACACAATTTCTATATTTCTTTTCAATATTAATTTTATTATTCAAGTTTTTTTTATTTTTAAAATTCATGTTTTTTGTATTTTGTTAGAAATATTAAATATTTGTCTACTCTATGTACCTTTTTTTTTCTATGTCCTTATAAAATTTATGGGGTACTACGCTATAAAAAGCGTCTTATAATAATAATAATTACTACGATAATGATGATGTTGAGACTTATTTATTTATTTATTGTCACTAATTTACTCTATAGCCATCCACAAATAAGATAATAATAACTGTTCTTACTACTTAGACTTAGACCTATATTCTATATGTAAAATTACCATGTAGGCTTGATATAATTTTAGTAATAGTATTCTCTTTACTTATAATAATAATAGTTGAGCAATGTCACCAATGATAGAATAACAATTATTGTTATTAATATTATTCAAACTATTATTGATTTAATAAAGAAGAATGGATAAAATTTGTAGGCATACACACAAAAAATTTATTGTTGTAAATTGATACTAATACTATGACTATATATATTATTATATATTATTTATGTAAATCAAGGGACAAAACTAGTTCAAAATTCACCTAACTACTACACAAAGTAAAATTTATAAAAAAACTCTTTAATGTATTGGGTTGTATTATGTTCATTTGTAACAGTATTAATTTCTAATAATATTGTAAAGCTGTTTCCCCATTCATTTACTGATTAGTGTTCGTCACATTTTTGAAGATGAGCAATAACGAAAATATTTTTATACCTTTATGTAAAGAGCCATTTCCAACAACCCAAATTATTTTTGTCAGGGGGAATAACTGGTGATAACTGACATTTTCATTTACACTTGAAAATTCATAATTTTTAGGGGGAATTGCGATTATTAACAAAATAAAGACATTCCTCTGTGTGAATAAAAGAAGCAGATCCGCCCCAAAGCGCTATGTACCGCAAGTTTGCATTATAAAGTAATAAGCTATAATGTACATAAGAATATATTACGTTACCAGTCTCAAGATACACCGTACTGTAAAAATAATATCATCGTGTTTTGGAAAAATATGCGCTCTATGTCACCGATGTCAAAACATTATTATTAGAAAACTGTGACATAAAACGGCAAAACAACGAAGTCCTCCCCGAGCTGAATGTAAAATGGCCACATCAGTTTTAGCGTCATTTATCGGTATACGCAGACAAAGTGCGGGTGAGAGTTTTATAGTCCTTACCATAATCTAGTACTAGTGTCCTTGGTCAAATCCATGGTCCATAGGGCAGCATTCATATATATAAACTTTATCAATAATATTTTGCAACTGATACGATAATATAGGATAATATGTGCATTACTTCATTACTGTATGTGCTGGCTAAAATTTAAAAAAGTGTTTGGGGATGACACCAACCCTAATATGCCTGATGATCATTGCCCTCATTATGCTTAGAGAGTTAAAGATTATGTTTATGTGCAGTTCAGATTTGACATGGTTAGGTTTAAGAATTATTTCATTTAAAAAAAAAAGAAAGAAAATGAATGGAAACATCTCTCATCAATTGTATCATTTTTAAAAACCATAAAATTGGATTTTTGTTTTGGCCAAAGTTGTTGTAAATTATAAATCAAATATTAAAGATATTATCCTTTTTAAAACAATATAATAATACATATATTAGCCTATTCACAAATCATTTTTGTAACTTTATATATTTTAAACTCCAACAGAAAACCAGTAACTGCAGCTTATTTTTGTTACTTTGGAAAAGATATCAATAGCTTAAATGCTTTGCAGAACCAATCATGTACTACAGGAGAGCTGCATCTTTTGAGTTCTTTATTGCTAACTGAACAGCAGACTCTGTCTACCAATGTCGACAAGCTAACTATGTCTGATGATGAACAAGAAGAAAAGAAGCACAGTTTCTGCTATGCTTTTCGCTTTGTTGACGTACAGCTTTTGGATAATTATGTCAAAAAGGAGTCAGTACATGTGGAGTTTGGATGTGATTTGGATTTTCTCAATATCTGTGAAAAGAAACCATTAGATCAGATCTTAAAAAATGTAAGTTTTTAAATTATATTGCAGTTAACTTCAGTTACAAAAAATCATCATAAAGAAACTAATTACTAACTCTTATTTTACTTAGCAGAAATTAAGTTTTATTTTGGATATAATTATATTTTCTAAAATTTTTAACCTGCCAATACTACTTAGAGGTAATTCTATTTTTAAAAGCTGTCTTTATTTTAAAACAATCTGAAAATTTACAGAGCTGTAGAAATATGGCAAGATTTATGAAAATACTCTTAAAAATTAAAGAAAAAAAATCATCAAATTAAAATAACACCTTTAGGCCTATCTTTCCCATTACAAACATATTTTTTAAAACCTAAATTACATCTTAACATATCAATTGGATGAATTCTTCTATTATTTCTCATTATGAATTTCAATATTGTTGTAGGAGACAGTAGGACACCACAATGGACAGTTATTGTGTTGCAATGGTGAAAACTGCAATGACCTTGAACAAATTCACCTGCCTGCAGAAAATCGAGTTTGTTTTGAAGGTGTTAAGAATAAAACTGATGTTCCTGATGGTAAGGCTGAAACAAAAATGTTAAATTAATTGTTTAAAATTAATTGAAACTTTAAAAAATTTCTGTTGCAATCTTAAGATTTTGGATGTTAAAGATTATTTTCAAGATAATGCTTTTAAAAAATAAATTTTTAACTTAAATATCTGCAGGAGGATTGAAATCATGTAAAAAGCCAGATGTAGTTTGTGCTAAAAGAACAGTTTATATGCCAGATGGAAAAATTGAAAGATACTTTTGTGATAACAAAAAAGAATGTTTGCAACCACTGATGACCTCTGGGGCTTATAAGTCCTGTACTAATGTAAGTGAAAAATATACTTCTAATTTGTTGTACTTGGTAAATTTAATAAAAATCTGGGGATAATTAAAAATTATTGAAGATATTTGTATCATTACTTTGTGAAATATTTATTTTGTTCATATTGATTTTTCCTCATGACATTTACAATTTTTTTTTATAAAGTGTATTAAAACTGATTTCATGAAAATAAAATTTGGCTATAGGCTATGTAATGAATTATCTAATCTGCAATAATTGTGTTGAAGTAATCTTATTTTCAAGTTTATGTTCAATCGGTGTGCAATTTAGTAAATTTTTGTTAAGTTTTTAATGACTTATTTTTTTACTTTAGACTTCCATAGATTCTAATACAACGGAAGAGCTTTGCTGCTGTGACCAGAGCAAATGCTATCTTCCCACATGGTTTAATTCTCCATTAAATGTTAAAAATGGCACTTCTGACAACCAGCCTGTGATGAGACCTAATACCATTGACAATCCAATGCAAGAAAAGAATGAGAAGGCCATCATAACAGGACTAGCTGCAATATTTTTGTTCATCATTGGATTTGGAGCAGGGTTTATATTAGTTGTGGCATGCAAGAAGCACCGGAAGCCAAGACGTGATCCAAACGTGATCATGCAGTATGAGAGACTGGCATCTGATCCTGACATAGAAGATGCAGTAGTTTTGTAGACTTGGTTAATGTTGAGTACTTTGGCTTACATAGCCACCATATCCATCCATATATTGGTTCTGTTTTTCAAACCACATAAGATGCATTTGATAAAAATCATGTATAAAGTTTTTTAATTTTTTTATTTGACAGAATGTTTAAATATGCAATATTTTTTACTTATCTGGTCAATGCACAGTATGTATTAAAAAAAAAAAATTATTTATAGATTCTCATTGCTAAGGCTAAATAGTACTTTTTAAATATTGAAAAATTATTAATTATTGGTTCATAAAAATTTATTATTAAGACAGCTGATGTGTTTAATGGCAATTTTGTTTAGCACTGAAATTTATTTCTTATGTATAATTAATAAATTAATTTTTATAAAGCTTGTAGCTCATATATTGTGTGTATAAAAACCACCTGCTTGTACAGTATAAGACTTTGACATTTTCAATACTCAACATTATTTTCTCTGTTCAATGAGATAGATATCTCACTATGCATAATAACATTAGTTGTACATGTATAAGACAATTGAACTTTCTGAGAATGTTTACACTTGTAAACAACATTCTAAATGGCTTCAACACATGAGGTGTAATTGCAAGTATTGTTTGAAAGTGATATATATTATTTTATATTCATTTGAAGTAGGAACAAGTAAATAAAATATTTTGAATCAGGAAGGGACTTAACAGTAAAATGACTTGACATTATTTTAGTTGTGCATATAGAAAAACAAATAAAGAGCACCTTCAATCTACCTGAGATAATGCAGTTAGGGATGTAACCTTGTATTTATTTTTGCATATGTAAGCAAGAGCAAAATAATATAACTAATAGGCATAATACTAAAGATTAAACTTGAATTACTGCTTAATCTTTTATTATTACCTTCAAGCAGTCAACAAATTTATTTATATTTTTTTTCTTTCAAAACAAATATTAAAAAAAATGTTTTTAATGTGTATTCTTTTTTTTGTGTGGCATTTTCTGTATTATAGCTTATTTTTTTCCTAATCAGTGATAGCTGCCTGATTAAATATATAATTTGTAAGTTATATTCATAAGCAAACAGAGGTTTTCTTATGGTTTAAAAATCTTTTTTGATGTTATTTAATTGGAAAGTTGATGTTTTGGTATTTTTTATGTGACCAAATGACTGGGCATATGCAAATATAAGATATAAATTTAATTGGCTGATTATTATTTTATTCTAAAGGGTACAGAGTTTTCTTAATGAAACCAATGGTAGGGCTTGTTAAAAAAAAAATAATCAAATTGTGTCTTTTGTTGTCTCTTTGGCATAAAACGTTACATTTAATTGTTGTTTTATCAAGTTCCTACAGCACAGATGTAAATACAGTCTTTGTTTACTAAAAAGGAAACTGTGCTTTCCACATTTAACTCCCTTTCTAAAAGTTTTATTCTATGGTGCTAACAAATCATGGATGTGTTTTAACATTCACTTTGTCCTTTATTTAGAATTAATTATATAAATATTTTTGATGTAAAAATCTAGAATTCTTTTTTATTTTTTGTCATTAGATATGTATAAAAAAAGTCTTGGAAGCATTGTTTAATTTCACTTGTAAAAAAAAAGGCAAGAAAATATTGTTCTTGTTGAGCTCCCAAATAATATCTTATACAAAAATGATCTATTTTCATTGGCTGTAGAGCAGATGTACACATTTTCATATCTCAATTAGTTTACTTGAGAGCATCTTATTCGTGAAGCATGTAGCTTGGTTTCACTTGGGGTGCCAGTACTTCAAATTCTTATCAATGAGGTTGATTTTATCTGTAGTTTCCAACCTGGATTATTTTGGGGCTCTTGATTTTAAAGTTTTTTGTGTGTTTTTTTGTGCTTCTATTGTTATGATAATACATTTCATTTACCTGTATCAGCTATTATTTACTATCTTTGACTTAAAATATCCAATGAAATATATAAATACAATTATTTCCATATAAACACACACACAAAAATGACTGAGAAAATTAGGGTGAATGTTTGAAGGGTTTCAATTAAGTGTGAGAATAAAGAGGGGTGGGGGTCACAGCTATTATTTATAGCAGCAAAGAGCTAGAGATATAATAAGAAGTTGGAAGCCACAGAATACCATACTTAAGTATTATCCAGAGATATTGTGTCTTAGGCAGTCATATGACTATTTCAATCCCTATCACTGGCAGGAAATAACTTAGTGCCTTAATGGTGTTGTAATGATACATTTCTTCACTATACTTTGAGGGTGCATCAAAATGACAGCACTTTTAACCTACCGGTAATCTGATAGATTTTCAAATGGGCAAAGCTTTCAATATCTGCTTTCAACTTTAACAATGGACGATCCTTACAAATTACAAGGGATGATTTTTTAATTTTCTTCTCTTCTTCAGAGACTCATAAAATTATACACTTTAGAAAAAATTAATAATATTCATTTAAAATTCTATGCCTTAAATGTTCTTATCTGTCAGTTAATTTATATTATGCTTTGATCTCACAATTCTTGATTTTATTGTCTTAATTTAGCAATTATATATCATCTGAAAGCAGAACTTCATAATATGCAACCACTAGTGGTTTAAAGCATAGGACTAACAAAGCTGTAAAGGAAAACTCATTAAAATATAGTTGTGGGCAAAAACACTCATTTTTAAGACATATATTTTGTTGTTTATTCTTTGTATAGAACTTAATTTCAACATGTAAATTACAATTTTAGCTATGAATAGAAAATAT
>OZ024794.1:66646355-66663855 GCA_964017045.1 Omphiscola glabra
TTGCCTCAGCATCTGTCTCACGGGTCTTATTGGTGTTACTATGCCACTAAGCTTTTGACAATTTAGTCTATTTAAGATACATATCATCCAAAGTATGCCACGTAGAACTGTCGCTTTTCACCTCATAATTAATTATAGTTTCTTATTACTATGCATTCCCTTCTACTGTCCCTCATCTTGTTTACTATACGCAATGAACTTAACTAGGAATAGTAAAAGGTTTTTAGACCAAAAGATTAACATACTTGTGAGTGTTTTTGTGTCAAAATTCAGGAAGACCTCTGTGTTTTGTTTTGTGTTTTCGGAAGAGAGGGTATCAACTTTAAGGACCACCCCGGGCGGAAAATGTTTAGCTACGCCATCGAGTCTCCTTGAAGTCACATTAAGAAGCTTGATTAATTAAACACTTCAAAGCACCATGGTTTTCTGAAGAGAGAAAAACAATTAAAGAGTGGAGTTTGAACCCACAACAGACAGAAGTGAGAAGACAAACCGGTTCAAGGACAATACACTCTATTATATTAAAATTTGAGTATAGCCGATAGCAGATTGATATTTGAAATAACCGACATTTTTCAATTTGTCCCATATCGAATAATTCATTTTTGCACTTAGTATTGGACATTAGGGTTTTTAATTTCCCTACTTTTATGACATTCACTTCAAATCCCACAAATCAATAAAAACAAAGCGTAACGAACAAGGTTGATCTTTCAAGGCTGAATTTTTTTTTATAACGGGTCTTAACCCATACATATACTCCTGACATTTACTGGTTGTACTTCTGAAATATCACATTGGGAAATGGCGACAGACTATGCGGCGGCACGCCGTGAACCTCCCCCTGGCTTATGGGACGTCCACTCGACCGAGAACACTGCGTTTAAAGCGTTCGCAGTCCACTCTCTCTGGGTTTGGGTGGGTTTGCTTCCCCTCCGGAGGGAAGGTGTTGCGTTACCACCCCCACCGCCCAGGGAGTCTTTCGGTCGGGACGGAAAGCTGGGACGAAACGGCTGCCTAGGAGCGGCTTTCTCACGGCCGCGTAGCTAGAATCATCGGCATGGGTTTTAACCGCCACCCAAGCCTCATATCCATCAACGGCAACAAGTAATCATGTTACGACGTTATTTCTCCCGTTGCGTTTGGAATCATGTGGTCGGCCCGGGTTTTTAGCTTAGGAAGATCAGTACCTTCCTATTAGTCTGCCACGCCACGAAGAGGCAAACCCCATGTGGTCACCCCCGAGTTTCCTCGGAGACGCGTTTTTCAAGAGCAGGAACCAGTTTGTTGTACTTCTGTTAGAAATTTCGATTAAAGGTCTGGGCAATATAAATATATTGTCTACTGGTTTCTACCCCCCACTTTAAAGACAGCAAGTGACAATGGATTTTATATTTTTTCTACATATATAAGAATGTATATTTATTCAGAGTAGCTATTTAAAAAAAATTACCTCCACCCTACAAAATCTAATGAGTAGGCTAAATTAGTGACCCCCTTCGCCTTGAGGAATTACCATAGCGGTGCTAATCACGACGAGAACCACTGGGATGGATCAAGAAAAAAAAATTAAACAAAAATAGTTATACATGTCTGATCTTAGTTTGAAATGTTTGACAGTTGAATCACTTACTCTCAAGGCTCTACAGCAGCGGTTCTCAATCTGTGGGTCGAGACCCCTTTGGGGGTCGAACGAACCCTTACATAAGGGTCGCCCAAGACCACCAGAAAACACATATTTATGAAGTAGCAACGAACTAATTTTATAGATGGAAGTCACCACAACACGAGGAACTGTTTTTAAGGGTCGAGGCAATAGGAAGGTTGAGAACCACTGCTCTACAGGAAATGATGAGCTAGCGAACAGTTAGAGACGTGATTGAATGAATGGAAGCATTTTTGAAATTCTAAGCTTAACAGTAAACAACAATATGAGCATGTAATGTCTGATTCGGAAAGCGTGTATCTTGGCACCTAACTCTATGTAATGTTTTCAATATGAATTTGCACAACGTCACCTTTATTCCGGGATGTTACAACTGCCTGTTCCTATCATTGGGTTATTTCTTGGCACAAACGGTTGATGAAGGCGATGCACTCTCACTACGACTTAGGGCGATGCACTCTCACTACGACATAGGGTGATGCACTCTCACTACGACATAGGGCGATGCACTCTCACTACGACATAGGGGGATGCAATCTCACTACGATATAGGGCGATGCAATCTCACTACGACTTAGGGCGATGCACTCTCAGTACGACATAGGGCGATGCACTCTCACTACGACTTAGGGCGATGAACTCTCACTACGACATAGGGTGGTGCACCCTCACTACGACATAGGGCGGTGCACCCTCTCTACGACATAGGGCGATGCACCCTAACTACAACTTAGGGCGGTGCACTCTAACTACGACATTGGGCGGTGGACTCTCACTACGACATAAGGCGATGCACTCTCACTACGACATTAGGCAGTAGATTTCGTTGCACATCATAGAACATGATAAGTTAGCTCTTTCATATATTCGTAACACATGGACCCACCGGTCAAAATACCCGGAACCGGTGTCAAACAACAACAACAACAACCTGCACCCGGTTAAGCCCTAGTGTGTTACATTATACATTGGGTGCCACTGTCTTGTTTTGTTCTTAATGTTTATAACTACACACAACTGCGCACTTTAAACAAATACCCATCTAGATTAGGTCATAATTCAGAGAGAACTCTACCAATGCCCTGCACTAGTTTGTTTCCATATTATTTGACTAATGTCTAAATTGAAATGAATTGATTCGTGCACGAGAAAAAACATTCTCTGTCTGACAAACCAAGCAGGGTTATCTTGATAAATGACACGAATCATACAGTTCATCAAACGAATCATACAGTTCATCAAACGAATCACACAGTTCATCAAACGAATCATACAGTTCATCAAACGAATCATACAGTTCATCAAACGAATCATACAGTTCATCAAACGAATCATACAGTTCATCAAAATATTCTGATAATTTATCTTTGTCACAAGCCTTTATGTTTCCTACGCATTTTGGCGTTGACTCAAGTGTTGTAAGTTTGGTTAACCAGGAATATATGTATAATAATAAGCAATGAAAAGCACCCCATCCCTGAAACATGCAACTGCTCATGCTTTTTTAAAAAAAAAATAGAGAGAGAGAATGAGTGAGACCGAGAGTGAGTTAGAGAGGGTGAGTAAGATAGATTGATTGAGAGAGAGATAGTGAAAGAGAGTAAGAGAAAGTAATCAGTTAGAGAGATAGAAAAAGAGAGGGAGAGAGATAAAGGGTGAGAGAGAGAGAGAGAGAGAGAGAGTGGGTGAGTGAGAGAGTGAGTGGGAGAAAATGAGGAAGAGATAGAGTGAACAAGAGAGAGAGCTAGAGTAATTGAGAGAGAGAGAGAGTGAGGGAGAGTGAGAAAGAAAGAGAGAGGGAGGGAGAGAGAGAGAGTAAGTGAGAGACAGGATGAGTGAGAGAGTGTGAGTGAGTGAGAGAGAAAGTGATTGAATAAGAGAGTGAGAGAGAGAGAGAGAGCAAATAAATTATAAGAACACGATACTTAGTGAAGTTATGAGGTTTATGCTGTAACACCAACGTGATACCTAACCTCCATATGACCGGCCATACGATCGAGTAACACCAACGTGATACCTAACCTCCATATGACCGGCCATACGATCGAGTAACACCAACGTGATACCTAACCTCCATATGACCGGCCATACGATCGAGTAACACCAACGTGATACCTAACCTCCATATGACCGGCCATACGATCGAGTAACACCAACGTGATACCTAACTTCCATATGACCGGCCATAAGATCGAGACTTGTAATCATATCTGATATACCATAGTACTGAACAAAGACTTCTCAATATTAAATCCATAAATTATCCCTTGCTTGGTCGACCAAATGAGCTAATGGCCAAGTAATGTAAATAGACGTTTAAAAAGGATTTCATTTCTAGATTTTCCAGAACTCTGAAGAAATGCGCACAAATGGACTTCCAATGGTTATTACTAAATGGTATCCATAATACAATGGCTTAATGCAAGGGTTCCAATAATGTTGAGATTTTGAAACCACCGTGGCCAATTATAGCTAATTTATATATATATATATATTTGGGAAGGGAGGGTCTTTTAAAGATAGTGAATATGTTAAAACAGTTAATTTTTAGATTAAATATTTAAGAAGAAAGTCTTTATCGGAAGATACAAAATAAATTGATATAAACTAAATAGGGAGTGCTGGTACTTTGACAAATTCATATGTTTTAGAAGAGAAAAACAAAGCAAAAAGTAAACAAAAAAGTGACAGACGGAGTTGAGTCTAGAAAATTAACTTTAAAAATGTATCCTTTTGATAGGATCTTACTTTATCTTACTTTGTGCACCACGTCACCTTTTGGATTTCAGTCGAGTTGTTCACCGTTTTTATTACATTTGCGAAACTCTTTTCTAGTTTGTTTATTTCTATGAGCAAATAAACTTAGAGAGAAAAAAATAGATACACAGACAGGATTTCTCTCACAACATGTCATAAGAGTCACTAAGACATTACTGATTAAAAGTGGATGCTAATTTTTGCTTTAAAAAAAGAATTGAATTGAATGTCTGGAATTTTTCTTTACAACTTTAGTTGAAAAAAAAAACACCACAACAACATCTATACAACAACAACAATAGATCTGGATCATTCCACTTCAACAGGACCAGTCTAGGGGAGCCCAGACCGAGAACCACTGTCATACATCCTGACTCGTTTGGTTAGATATTGGAAAATTTTACGGGCTTCTTAACAGGTATAGATTTAAGAATGATGAATAGAGTATTATTTAAGGTTGCCCGAAGCTAGTCTTGCATGATTTTTTATGCTGTTTGATTCTCCTCAGCCTCGTTACCATATAAGGAGAAGCACACAAAAAAATATGTTTTAGTTGGGTATTCTATGCCTCAATAGATTTATTACAGACTTCAATCAATTTGACGTTAATTTTCTACGTTTTTTTTATTGTTTGATGCACATCTACTCGGTGCATCCCATCTTGATTATGCACTCAGGTCATAATCGTTTGACACACATCAGTTGTATCAGTTGTACCAATTGTATCAGTTGTATCAGTTGTACCTGTTGCACCAGTTGTATCAGTTATATCAGTTGTACCTGGTGAACCAGTTGTACATGTTGTATCAGTTGTACCAGTTGTATCAGTTGTATTAGTTGTAACAGTTGTATCAGTTGTACGTATTGTATTAGTTGTACCAGTTGTATCAGTTGTACCTGTTGTACCAGTTGTACCAGTTGTATCAGTTGTACCAGTTGTATCAGTTGTACCTATTGCACCAGTTGTATCAGTTGGACCTGTTGTATCAGTTGTACCAGTTGTATCAGTTGTACCTGTTGTACCAGTTGTATTAGTTGTACCAGTTGCATCAGTTATATCAGTTGTACCTGCTGTATCAGTTGTACCTGTTGTACCAGTTGTATCAGTTGTACCAGTTGTATTGGTTGTATCAGTTGTATCAGTTGTACCAGTTGTATTAGTTGTACCAGTTGTATCAGTTGCATTAGTTATATCAGTTGTACCTGTTGTACCAGCTGTACCTGTTGTATCAGTTGTACCTGTTGTATCAGTTGTATCGGTTGTATCAGGTGTATCAGTGTATCTGTTGTATCAGTTGTACCAGTTGTATTGGTTGTATCAGTTGTATCAGTTGTACCAGTTGTATTAGTTGTACCAGTTGTATCAGTTGCATTAGTTATATCAGTTGTACCTGTTGTACCAGCTGTACCTGTTGTATCAGTTGTACCTGTTGTATCAGTTGTATCGGTTGTATCAGGTGTATCAGTGTATCTGTTGTATCAGTTGTATCGGTTGTATCAGTTGTATCAGTTGTACCTGTTGTATCAGTTGTATCGGTTGTATCAAGTGTATCAGTGTATCTGTTGTATCAATTGTACCTGTTGTACCAGTTGTACCTGTTGTATCAGCTGTACCAGTTGTATTAGTTGTACCAGTTGTATCTGTTGTACCAGTTGTATCAGTTTTATTAGTCGTACCAGTTGTATCAGTTGTACCAGTTGTACCAGATGTATCAGTTGTATCAGTTGTACCTGTTGTATCATTTGTATCTGTTGTACCAAGTGTACCAGCTGTACCAGTTGTATCAGATGTACCAGTTGTACCAGTTGTATCAGGTGCATCAGTTGTATCAGTTGTATCTGTTGTACTTGTTAGACCAGTTGCATCAGTTGTACCAGTTGTATCATTTGTACCAGTTGTACCAGTTGTACCAGTTGAATCAGTTGTATCAGTTCTACCAGTCGTATACTGTTGTACCAGAAAAACCTTTGTTTTAAGCTGAATACAAATCTTGACATAAACTGATTGGACTAGGTAGCCAGAAGATTTTAAGGGGCCGCTGCAATTTGAAGTTTATGGGCTGTTACTATCACACGTCACGCCCAGAAGCCAATTGGCTTGTTGCATTTTGTAGGCAATATCCCCATTCAACCGTTTGCAATCAACACAGATGTTGTTTGGTGATGTTCCTTGTATTGAACAGCGTGGGTCCAGAGCAGGACTTTGTGTAGCTTGGGGAGGGCCGTGCATAGGCCGAGGCAACCGGGTAAATCAATCGGTTTCATACACAATGGGGGCCCCCAAGGGTAATATTTATAATGCAATTACTTTTGATACCATTATTTTGAAATGTTTTGGGAACTTAAATTTGGATTTGTTAGGTGATCAAAGAAAAAATGTGCACAGCCCTGGGCGTGGTCTAATAGAACCGGCCACTGTTGGGCGTGGTCTAATAGAACTGGGCACTGTTGGGCGTGGTCTAATAGAACTGGGCACTGTTGGGCGTGGTCTAATAGAACTGGGCACTGTTGGGCGTGGTCTAATAGAACTGAACACTGTTGGGCGTGGTCTATTAGATTTGGACACTGATGAGTTAGGCTAATGTCAAAGATTCTTTTCCTATTTGAAAAATTACCTTTATACCATAACCATAACTGAACACAATTCTTGTCTACTTTCTAACTTACCGGAAAAGAATTAAAGTTTAAAAAAAAAATGATTTAGTAGAAAAATGATTTTTGCTCTTTGTTGATGCCATGCAAATGACATTATAAGAGTTAACCTTTTAAAACGCTCACTTTATTTTTGTTCTCGTCTGCTTTACGTCTGCTGAGAACCGCCGCTGAAATTAAAAGAATTGGGGCTTCAGGTATGATTGCCAGGTTACGTGACACGTCATCGTATTCAATGTGTGGAAAAAAAGAAATGGCAGTAAAGCGTGATTGGATGACCCGGGGCATGATTGGAGGAACATTTTTATGAGAATTATAAAATGGTATTTTGCTGTAGACCGAGGAAATAAATAGTGTATAAAAATAATAATTGACCCATTCAAGTTGCAGAGAAATAGTAGAACAAGGTGTGGAAGCTTGAATCAAAAGGCAGGACTATAAGAGAAGAACGTTTCGGCTAAGAGCCTTCCACAGCAGTAGGGACAAATGAAAATACTACAAGGAATAGAAACTAATTAAAATTAAGTGTTAATAATCAGAAAAGGGAGTGAGTCAAACCAAGAAATAATTTTTAAAAAAATAGTAAAATCCTAAAAAAAGAACAAGTCACAACACGTTTGGGACAAGTTCACACAAAAAGTAGCAGTCAAGCAGGGCCGGCCCTGCAGTCAAGTGTCGGAGAACAGAGGATTCTAAAGGAATGAATGCGTTCATGCTGTGTGAAGGAAACAGTCGGACACGTTATGTGGAAGTTTGAACCGAAAGCCTGGACAACCTTGTGGTGACGTGTTCTTTTTAGGATTTTACTTTAAAAGAAAATTACATATTTCTTGGTTTGACCCAGAGCAAAGACAACGCAGCACGTCTTATTGAAATTCGCTACAGGAAAAGGAAGGACAATCAGTAGCACAATATTTCAACACAAAAAAAAAATGCATAAAGCGACATGGATATCTCCAGATGGATTTACACGTAATCAAATTGACCACGTACGCAATGACCGGAGGCATGTGTCAGACATATTAGATGTACAAAGGTGTAGAGGGGCTTACGACATAGACTCAGACCACATACTTGCGAGAATCAAATATAAACAAAGAATTTATTTGTTAAATCCACAATAAAAAAATAAAAGAGAAAAACAGCACAACAGCCAGAAATTAAGCAGGGACCCAAAAATTACTGAGGAATATTAACAGAAGATTGCAATTCAACTATAATTATCCAAGAGGGAATCAGCCAGTAACGTTGATATAAACCAGCAATTGGAAAAGATGAAGCAAACATTAACAAGTATAACAGAAGAAACGATTGAATTTAAGCCGATAGTGAAAAGAACAGGATGGTATGACGCAGAATGCAAAGAACAGGATGGTATGACGCAGAATGCAAAGAACAGGATGGTATGACGCAGAATGCAAAGAATAAAATGGTATGACGCAGAATGCAAAGAATAGGATGGTATGACGCAGAATGCAAAGAACAGGATGGTATGACGCAGAATGCAAAGAACAGGATGGTATGACGCAGAATGCAAAGAACTTATAGAACAAAGAAACAAGGCTCGGCTGATAATGCTGCCAAGGGATACAAGAAGAACACGGCAATAATTTAATGACACAAGAAGGGTGGCTAGCAAAATTTGCAGAAAGGAAAAACGTGTTTCAGAAAAATAAAAAATAGTAGTGATAGAATAGTTGGCAAAATAAAGAGATGTGTGGGGAATTTACTTGAAGATAAAGCAAGAAAAGAATGGCTTTCACGTGAGATCCCACATGTGTGAAAGTATGGGTGGAGAATTTATAAGAGAGCAGTAGAGTACTAGAGAGATGGCACAACACTTTGAAGGCTTACTGAATGAGTCAGATGAAGGAACCATTGAGGATTACGCTCTACCCCAAGGAGGACCGGACCCACTGGTCAGCCACCAACACGGAATGTCCGGACCCATTGGTCAGCCAACAAACACTGAATGAACGGACCCATTGGTCAGCCAACCAACACTGAATGACTGGACCCACTGGTCAACCAACCAAC
Organism: Omphiscola glabra; assembly: GCA_964017045.1. Lineage (NCBI taxonomy): Eukaryota > Metazoa > Mollusca > Gastropoda > Lymnaeidae > Omphiscola > Omphiscola glabra. The sequence continues at coordinate 66,655,468 of OZ024794.1, forward strand.
ACTAAATGACCGGACCCACTGATTAACCAACCAACACTGAATGTCCGGACCCATTGGTCAACCAACCAACACGGAATGACCGGACCCATTGGTCAGCCAACCAACACTTAATGACTAAACCCACTGGTCAGCCAACCAACATTGAATGTCCGGACCCATTGGTCAACCAACCAACGCTGAATGACCGTACCCATTGGTCAGCCAATCAACACCCAATGACTGGACCCATTGGTCAGCCAACCAGCACTGAATGACCGGACCCACTACTCACCCAACTGACACTAAATGACCGAACTCACTGGTCAACCAACCAACACTGAATGACCGGACCAAATGGTCAACCAACGAACATTAAATGAAAAAAAAAACATGAAAAATAACAAAGCCCCAGGGAATAGACCTTATTTCTGCAGAACTGATAAAGGTAGGTGGTAACGAACTGCATGGGCAAATACACGACCTCATATCCAGAATCTGGCAGGTGGAAGAAATGCCAATAGAATGGGGACACTGCACTCATAATCTCAATTGACAAAAAGTATCTAAGTTGGTCTGCTCAAACTACAGAGGAATCTCCCTCCTTAATGTAATGTACAAAATCATCACACAACTTATAGTAAGAAAACTGGAAAGATATAGTGAAAAGATCCTATGGGACTACCAATGCGGATTCCTGCAGAATAACTCAACCACGGATCATATTTCACTAATAGATGTCTCCTGGAGAAATTTTATGAATATAACATCGACATACGCCAACTAAACGTGGATTACAAAGCAGCATACGATAGCATAAACAGGAATTACTTATACAACGCTCCACAAAAACTTGGAGTCCCTCGGCTCATACATATGACGATGGCTAACTCCAAAAGTAGAATCAATGTGCAGGGAGAATACTAAAAGGAGTTCCCAGTTAATCAGGGCCTCAGACAAGGAGATTCACTATCGTATATCTTGTTTAATATCACGCTAGAAAAAGTTATTAGAAGCATACACGTGAGCACCAGTGGAACAATAACAATCTACTTTCAGAGATGTATTAAAGAACAAAAACCACCAGGAACCTTAAAGCCAGCCATTGAAGTACCTGGCATACGCAGACGATATAGCGTTTCTGGGCAAAAACAGTAATTACATAATTAATGCATTCAGGGAACTTGAAATGCCTTAGTCAAAGCTGGTCTTGAGGTAAATGTAGCAAAGACAAAATAAATGATAATGTCACAAACCTCCCACGCTGATGACAACATCAATATAAACAACCACACATTTGAGAGAGTGGCTACATTCAAATATCTAGGGGCAACTATAAACGAGCACAATGAAATAATGTCGGAAGTGGGTGAAAGATAACAGCAGGCAACCGTTCCTATTTCAGCCTACAAAAGCTACTGGGAAGCAAAAACCTCTCAAGGGGTACAAAGAAATCAATATACACCACTATCATAAGACCGGTAGTAGCTTACGCTAGTGAGACTTGGTCCCTTACCAGAGAGCAGAGAACCTGCTCAATACATGGCAGAGGAAAATCCTCAGAAAAATAAATGGCCCAGTGATACAAAATGATGTCTCGAGAATCCATACAAACCAAGAGCTATACCAATTTACAAAGACCCACCCATAGTCACAACTATAAATAGGCAGGACATATAATAATGAAAGGATGCCGGAATGTAGAGCAGCAAAAGTGATATACAGGCAGAAACCGGGGGGGCAGACGACTCATCGGTCGCCCAAGGCTGAGATGGATCAGCCATGTAGATAAGGATTTACCCCAGTTGGGGGTTCGCGCATGGAAGCGGAAAGCCATGGATTGCTCCGAATGGAAGGATGTGGTGGAGCAGGCCAGGGCCCTACATGGGATGTAGCGCCACTGATGATGATGGTTTGACTCACTCCATTTTACTTATTATTAAAACTTAAATTTTTAACTAATTTCTATTCCTTGCACTATTTTCATTTGTCCTGTCAGCCGAGGAAAGCTCTTAGTATTCCACACACCTTTTTCTACCATTTCCTTCACACAGCTTGAACGCAGTCATATAATTATTACCCAGTTACAGAGACAGTCTATTTTTATGCGATAAACCTCCAAGTAGATTTAGAGCAGTCGTTCATAGTTACTGCTGAAGTTTATTTAGTTTGACAGTTATCAGGAAGTGTCTGGAAGATTTATGATAGATTTATGGTAAATTTATGGTAGATTCATGGTAGATTTATGGTAGATTTATGAAAGATTTAAGGTAGATTTATGGAAGATTTATGGCAGATTTATGAAAGAGTTATGGTAGATTTATAGTACATTATGGTAGATTCATGGTAGATTTATGTAGATTTATGAAAGATTTATGGTAGTTTTATGGAAGATTTATGTAAGATTTATGGTAGATTTAGACTTGGCGAGGTTCTGAATTTAGGTCAGTTATAAAGCATTTGTTTTTGCGGCATAACGACATTTCTTGATTAGTGAGTGGGGATGTAAGGATAGACATTACCTATATCCCAAAGGATGGTAATACACAATGAATTAAAAACACGCAGTCAAGGCGATTAACTAAAAAAACAAACATTGCTAGAACCGGTGGTATTCGACTGATTCAGTGTTAGAGAGCTGGCCTCATTTGTTGAACTTGACATCTTGATGTTCGCGCATTAATGATGTCTACTGAGAACTTGAAGAACTTATTTTTTGGACGTTTACAATTTCAAACAGCACCTTTAATGTCATATGCCAAAGTTGGACTGCCAATCTATTTGTTGAAGCTGTTAAAAATTATTTGACTGAATTTGAAATTCGATTTAATTAAAAATCAAATATTTAAGTTAAAAAAGATTATTTCAAACACTGTCATATTAATTAATCCGGGCAAACAATGATTATTGGTTATATCTTGGTTATATCTTGGTTATTTATTTATTATATCATATTTGTATTTTGGTTATCTATTGAAGAATAACTTGGATATATCTTGTTTAAATCTTGTTTATATCTTGGTTATATCTTGGTTATATCTTGGTTATATCTTGGTTATATCTTGGTTATATCTTGGTTATATCTTGTTTATATCTTGGTTATATCTTGGTTATATCTTGGTTATTTATTTATTATATCATATTTGTATTTTGGTTATATATTGAAAAATAACTTGGATATATCTTGTTTATATCTTGGTTATATCTTGTTTATATCTTGATTATATCGTGTTTATATCATGTTTATAATTTGTTTATATCTTGTTTATATCTTGTTTATATTCCGGTTATTTCTTGTTTGTTTATATCTTGGTTATATCTTGTTTATTTCTTGTTTATAGCTTGTTTATATCTTGGTTATATCTGGTTTATAACTTGTTTATGACTTGTTTATAACTTGTTTATAGCTTCACTTATACTGTGAGTGAATGGGGAGATGTAAATTTAAGCCCTCTTTTTGTCCAGCAACACACTGAAGTCATGTGCCACCTCCATATATTGATATATTTATATGTATTTCTTTTCGAGACAAACGTAATGAGAAATGCACCATGACACACACAAGGCGTGTCAGAAGAGGAAGATGGCATCTCAGCCTTTTGTCTCAAGGGCTGCGTCTCATCCTACATTCATTTCCTAGTTGGCTTTCTCTAGTCACATCGGCTGTCATACGGGGGATTTTCTCGACCTCAAATCTGGCAATCTTTCTTCTCATGAGATGTAGACCAAAAGCAAGTTTTCAACTGACTTCTCAGACGACAGGACTACCATTCCACAAGGGAGAATTTAATCTCACACTGGAGCCCACATCTATCGTCCTATCTATGTACATTATTTACCAAAATGATAATACGTTTATTCATATATAAACTAAGTATATTCATTCTTGTACTCGCTACTCTGCCTCTCAACTCGCCATATATCACTCTATTCACATTTTAAATTCATTAAAAAAATATTTTTTTGAAATTTATAAGAACTTGAAGATCAATTAAAACATTTTTTTAAACTTTTAAAAACAATATTAACTATTAAAGCTAATGTTTTTTAAAAAGTTAAATTATACACTTCATTGAGTTTAGGAATTTATTATAATAAAACAAACAAACAAACCAACAAATCAACAAAGCTTCTATTTTGATTTCATTTCAGATGAAAAGGTAAACTGTATCATATACAATTTAATTAATCCTCTTTGAAGTCAGTATTTTTACTTATTGAGTCAAGCTAAAAGACATATGACTGACTGACTGACTGGCTGACTGACGGACTTTAGCTCTTGAGACATCAATTTTTAGATCAACGTTCCCCCAAATGGTGGTCCGCGGAACGGTGCCGGCCCACAAGCCTTATGTTGCCGGTCTGTACAATATGAATCTTTATGGTAAAATATATATAAAATTTAATTAATAAGTCTGGTACCGGTCCCTGGTGCCATTTCAAAGTGTCCACAGGTCAATCAAAAGTCTGGGTAACGCTGCTGTAGATGTCTTGTGTAAAATTGTTTTAGTTTAAAACTGTTTGTCTTTGTAAGAATGCTTATATATGTGTTAAAATGAATATGAATAATGTAATTGTTATAGCCTGTGTGTTGATCTAGTTTTTGTGCATCTTGCTTGGCTTTGAGCCGGGACTTGCATCCCATACCCCCCCCCCCCAACCCCCTTAGTTTAAGTTACTGAAGTCACCAATTAACTTGGTGATCCGTCCTGCCACTCCCCCTCCCTTCTCTCGCCAGTTTAGTAAAGTTTTTTTTACAATTCCGGAAGATCTATGTTGAGGTAGAAAAAACTACTCTCTGGCGATTGAATCTCTAGACTTTCTGTTCTGGATAGTTCTGTCACCTTCACTTTAAATACGACAGCCGACTGAGACCGGCAGTCGTACGATAATTACCAGACTTACAGGAGCCCTATAAGACTAGATTTTAAACCGTTTTGTGCGTGTGGATTAATCTTTGTACCTTTCTAATAATATACGTTTTCACTTGCTGTGCTGTAAGTTTAAGTAGTTTTTGTTGCTGTATATTTCTTTTTGTATTGTGTGTGACTAAAAAGCGAGAGATCAAGAGTTCACCGGAGTTGATTACGGAGACACTCATGAGACGTTAGTGAGTGACAGCTCAGGTGTTTTGAAATTGCTGTGTTAGTTATGAGGATATATTGCAACAAGGTGGATCTGAGTGACAGGTGGATCTGTGTGACAGGTGGATCTGTGTGACAGGTGGATCCGTGTGACAGGTGGATCCGCGTGACAGGTGGATCCGTGTGACATGTGGATCCGTGTGACAGGTGGATCTTTGCGACAGGTGGATCTGTGTGACAGGTGGATCTGCGTGACTGATACATGGAATAAATATGAGCCTTATTGTTTCATGAAGTGTTGGTGTTCTAGTATTCAGAATGCCTGCTTCTAAGTACATAGGGTGACAGTGTTAGTACATAGAGTGACAGTGTTACAGTGTACCGAAGACGACGTTGCCAGAAATACTCGAAGATGCTCAACTAGAGAAACAGAAACTGTATTTTGACAGTTATCCACCCTAAATTATTGACTGCTGTAAAAGATGAAGTTTTTTTTTTTGGAGCCGGGATCCTAAATAATAACAATTTAAAAAGCAACATCTTAGGAATTTTCATCCGATTTTAATGGAATAAATGAAAATAAATAACTCTAATATTTCTCTGATGATTTTTATTGTGCACTTTCCTTGGGAATAAACTAAATGACACCTTTTGGAATGTGTTTCCTAATTTATTTTAATTTGTAAGGGATGGGCTCTGAATTTCATTTTTTAACAAATCAGGATTTTCATACAGAAGAAATGTTTGCATTTTAGATTTGTTGCTATAATAAAAAGTTGGGGAACAAGGTATTGAAACCTCGTGGGAAAAAAATATGTTAAAGAGGAGGCAGTTGTCGAAAATGCATGACGATAGTTACAATTTGTTAGCCCTTTTCAACATTTTGCCTTTTCTCTCTCCATCCTCTATCCATCCTCCCCGGGTCCTCTATTCCTTCTCTCTCCACACTCTCACTAATTTCTCTAGCTTTCTGCTTGTTTCGCTGTAATGGACGCTAACTAATGGAACTAAAGTCAACAAAGTATACTCGCTAAGGCGGTAGGGGTACGAAGGTAACATAATGGAAGTAGTGAGGCTTACGGAAAGTGAATATTGTTGGAAGGTGATTAGAAGATGAGAGTTCGTCAGACGGTTCTTGTGAATGAGGTGGATACAAAACATCTGTTTTTTTTCCGCTGGGTTGATAGTGGTGAAGGTACAGCACATATACAGTTATTGTAAATGTTGGCATACGATTGCACTTACAGACACATAGTGGCGGCCAGAGCTTGTCGCTTCTGTTACTAAAATGAATGGCATATTTTATTCATTCATCCCAAATAAGTCGAGTTAGTTAGATTAAAGGGGGTTAGGGCGACAATTGGGGTAACAGATGATTTCGATTATGCAATTATGGATAATGAGATTTCCACGTGAGAACGTCATTTGAATTTGCTTTAGTCTAGAGAACACAAACATAGGCAATCAATTTACTATACGTAAATCAAGACAGCTAGATCAGCATTTGTGTTATTAAAGAAAATATGGGAGTCGAAGCAGCTGAAACTTCAAACCAAAGTCAGAATCTTTAATACAAATGTCAAAACAGTCCTACTTTATGGAGCAGAAACGTGGAAAACATCAGCGAGCATTACACAGAAAGTGCAGACATTCATAAACACATGCCTTAGAAAGATCCTTAACATCAAATGGCCAAATACCATCACCAACAAAGATCTATTAGAAAGGACATACCAGGTGCCCGTTGATGAAGACATCATAAAGAAAAGATGGAGGTGGATTGGGCATACTCTGAGAAAACCCCCAGATAGCACCACCAGACAATGTCTAACATGGAATCCACAGGGAAAAAGAAAGAGAGGAAGACCTAAGAATACATGGAGACGTGAACTAGAGACAGACACGCAAAATATGGGATACAACTGGAAGCAATTGGAAAGGAAAGCACAGGGCCGGGATGAGTGGAAAATTCTTGTGGACGGCCTATGCCCCAGACGGGGTAAAAAGGCATAAGAAGAAGAAGAAGAAGAAGAAATCAAGACACATAGCTTGTAGATTCGGTACGTTTTCTCCGCTTTTTACCGTTCTTTACTGTTTTTCACCAGTAATAACTGGTTTCAGGCAGTGGCAAATCACTTTTTATACTGTTCATATTAAACATGTTAAAAAGACAATACAAAAAAAGTTAACAATAGAAATAAATTGACATTAATTTAATAGGCGATATTAATTTTATATTTATGTGAACAACGTCCTACAACAGTTCTTCTGTCCTACAACAGTTCTTCTGTCCTACAACAATTCTTCTGTCCTACAACAGTTCTTCTGTCCTACAACAATTCTTCTGTCCTACAACAGTTCTTCTGTCCTACAACAGTTCTTCTGTCCTACAACAGTTCTTCTGTCCTACAACAGTTCTTCTGTCCTACAACAGTTCTTCTGTCCTACAACAGTTCTTCTGTCCTACAACAGTTCTTCTGTCCTACAACAGTTCTTCTGTCCTACAACAGTTCTTCTGTCCTACAACAGTTCTTCTGTCCTACAACAGTTCTTCTGTCCTACAACAGTTCTTCTGTCCTACAACAGTTCTTCTGTCCTACAACAGTTCTTCTGTCCTACAACAGTTCTTCTGTCCTACAACAGTTCTTCTGTCCTACAACAGTTCTTCTGTCCTACAACAGTTCTTCTGTCCTACAACAGTTCTTCTGTCCTACAACAGTTCTTCTGTCCTACAACAGCCCTTCTGTCGTACAACAGTTCTTCTGTCCTACAATAGCCCTTCTGTCGTACAATAGTTCTTCATTAGCATTCTCATAGAACAGTGATTCACGTTCAAATTGTTTAAAATGTTTCTTTTGTTTCCACGCTTTTATCCCCAATTCAGCGTCCTTATAGAACTGTTTCAAGGTAAGTTAAACATTTTTTGTGGAACTCGGAAATAGAAAACAATTCTACCAAAAATATTTGATATGTAAAAAGCCCTGTGAGATGTATTCAATTAAAAAAAAAACCCTCATCGCTTTGATTTTAATGAGACATTTCGCAACGACAAATATTAAAGATAATGATTTTTAAACTAATTTTATTATCAATTATTTGAAACACACGGAGAGCATTTAAAGATTAGCCAAACCTTCCAGCATTGAAGTCAATAAACACAGGACGCTTTTAATGACAAGACGGCTACGCAAGGAAGCAGACAATGAAAAATTTGTCAGCATTTTATCCCCCCCCCCACCTGATGTCGCAGCTGTGGACATTCCTTACAAAGGTCAATGTAAATCACGTGTCCACTCTGTTATAGAGTTCAGATAACATGGACGCGTTC